>JBCEWC010006906.1:0-22251 GCA_038996855.1 Solanum aculeatissimum | reverse complement strand
ATAACTGAGGGGCAATTTTGTCCAAAAATATATTCTTAAAGGAATGAAGGGTATTTTTGCAAAGCCACCCTTATTAGGGGCATTTTATCAAGACCATCTCCTAAAAGGGGTATTTGTGAACATAACCCTAGTCTAACATGGGGAAGATGAAGAGTTTCCACCTTCCTCGATCAACAGAGAGGTTATAAAACAATGAATATTTAAAGACTTTTAGAATAAAATGAGAAAATCTTAAAAGACCAAAAGAAGATCAAGAAAATAAACAAAATTCTTGGATAAAAAAATGTTAAAATGTATGCACCCCACTACACTCAGGGACCAGGTTCCTTGACACACAAATAGTATAACAGTGAATAGACAAATAAAACAAACAGTAAGAACACTGGATTTTACATGAAAAAACTTCTTGCTCAAGGGAGAAATAATCACGACTTGTTCCACAGAATTTTTAAAACATCAACATTTACTAAGATACAAGAACAACGTAGTCAAATACAACTAGCTATAAATTTGCACTACCCCTCTCCATCCCCTTGCTTGCAGCATTCCTATTACAAGATTTAGAGCACCAGTAGATTGCCCAAAAACAGCCTACACTACACCTACCCTTGTTAGACTTTTGATCAAAGATTCAAGGTCACAACTAACCAGGAATCCTAACAACAAAAGGCTTTCTTACACTATGATCAAGGTTCCTTAATATATTAGGAAACTAATTTTACCAGACTTTTATTACTGAATACAACATTAACTAAAGAACTTTATAGATGCCATCTATCAGGTCCTTTCAGTGTTGATGTTGTATCTCTCTGGTTTGAACAAGGTGAACTTCTCACTTTGCTCTTTTGTATACCTTAATTCTCAAAGAGTCTATCACTTTTTGTATCTTAAAAGGCTCCTTTTTATATGCACAAGAGGAGACTTCTGGTCCTTCAGTACGATGAAGGAAATCACCACAAATAACTTTTCACCAACCATGAAGCTTTTTCAACTATATTCGAACACAATCTTTTTCATCTTAGCACAACATTAACCTGCTCCCAGTTTGTACAAGAAGTTTGTTAATCACCAAAACATGACACATAATAACTTTTTCTCCCATTTTGATGATGATAAACTATTGGATCCCCCTAAGAATGTTCCCCCCGAAACTGGTATCCACCTTGTTTCCTTGACAATTTTCCATTCCCCCAAAACTAGAAACTCTCAATTAATAATTAAACACATACACACTATCACACATTAAGCCCTACTCAATTTTCCTCCTTTTGGCATCATTAAAAACAAGGAACAGTAAACTAAAGAGAGAGCATAATAATTGAATTCATAGCCACTGGAGCAACACAAAGATAATCAGAACCACACCAACATAAGATTAAAGCAAGGAGAACAGTCCAACCAGATAGATTACATAGAGAAGTATTCATAGTACAGAAAAAAATCAACAAAGACTTGTCAAGTTAGTCCAAACACAAAAAAAAAAAGGAATTAAAGCAAACAAGCTTAAGAAGTACATGGTTTGGGGGCAAAGGATTGTAGAAGAAGGGTCATTTTGGTATTTGAGTCTTGATGGTCTTGGACGAGCTGCTGTGTGAGAGTGTTCACCTCTACATTCAACCTATCGTTGTCAACCCTCAACGTAGATATCGCCTCAGAACCAAGTCCCTCTTGCAACCTTTGAGCAATCTAAGCTTTCAATGCCACTATCTCAGATTCTCTAGTAGTAATAACAATGGTTAATTCTTCAACTTGCTGCTTGAGCTTCTCCTGATCACCTATAAGATCTGAAATATGGGACTTTGGTTTGTTTCCTGTCCTGCCTTCAATGCACTCACATTTCACTAGAGTAGTTTTTGAGAAGGCTTGCTTAATGGTACCAAGTTCTTCCTTCTTCATTCGAATCCAAAAATTCTCAAAGACTAGATTTAGCAAATACCCATACTCCGATCTATGCTTCTAATCTTTTACTGTCATGATTTTATGAATGTGTTCCATTATCAACCCTATGAGATTGATTGTATCCAACTTGCTCAATTATTCCATGAGGAATAGGTCAATAGTGCGCTTTTAAGTCCTAGGACGCAGGACCTTGTAGACAAATTCAAAGTATAACTTGTATTTCCCTTTTAGGATTTTTTTGGACACACCTGCTCCACTTAGGTTTGGCAATTTGCCTGCTTCTAGGATGAAATCATCAGTTGGAGCACCATCACACACACTCTTGATGCCTTCTCTTTCAACGTTAAAAATCTCCCCCAACACCTCTTCTATTATGTGAAATACAACATCTTCTACAAACGTATCAAAACCCCTATCTTCAGTAAATTCCATGTTATAGTAGAATTGTCTAGCGTCCCACTCATGCAGAGTGGGGACAAAACACTCAAAAACATAATGCTAGCCTTGGATGACCACAACATCAACCAAATCACACATCCCCTTTTCCCCTTAGCCTCAGGCTCAATCACCCTCCCGTTGAGCACTTTCTTTTTCTTAAGAAGTTAAATTATTTCTTATATACTTAGCACCTTTTCTATCCTAGTCTTCTTGCTCACAGAACTTGGTCCCTCATAGGGAACAAATTCATCCCCTTTATATTTGACTTCATCCTTCTGACCTTTTATTTCTTCCTTGGACCCCTTTACTACTTGTTTACTAGTGACCTTAGTGTCTGCATTACTTCTTTTCAAGTCAGCAATGATCTCATCCAACTCAGTATCACTTCCATCCTCATCCTTTGTAACATCAATAACCTTTTCACTTGACACTTCCTCCTCCTCAGGCACTAAGAATGCTCTTTGTTGACGCTTTCTGGTAGTCTTGGAATTGCTTAAAACCATAACATCACTTAGGAGTTTTCTTTGAGAGTCCCTATTTGAATAGACCTTGGCTGCCTATGCTCTATCCAGTACCTTTTCCTTTCCCTTTTCTATCATTCTCTTTTCTGTTTTAGCAGACCCAAAGACCTGGTCCCCCACAGAGTCTTGTTTTGGTGGATTTCCATCATTCCTTCTTCTGATTTTATAAACAAGAGGCACATTGTCCGCCATAATCATAATTTTCATCCTCTTCAACAACGTTCACAAGTTGCACGAAAGTCAATGGGATCTGCTAAAAAAGAGGATATGTTAGTACAAATTGCAGATTAGGAGTCTTTGCTTTCTCTTGAGAAAAAATATTGTCCTCTCTCAGTTCTGTCAAACTTTGCACAACCCATTGTTCACCTGCTACAAGAATATTAGACCCATTTCCCTTTTCAACTGGTAAATCCCCTTCAAATCACCTTTCTAACATAGTGGATGATATGGGACCTAGTTATGAAGTAGGTGGTTGATCCTTAGAAGGAGTTCCTCCAAGAACATGAAATTAGAGATATCCTCTGTAGAGACTAGGTCCCTATGGATGGGTTCCAGAGAACTTTCATGGCAAGAAGAGGATATAGTTTATCATTCGTGGTAGAGGAGGATAGTGGAGAATAGGTACCCCTGATGCTGGAGGGATCAACAGGGGTAAGGGAACTAGGGTTGACAAAGGACTTCAAATCTTCTATTTTTAAAGGGATATGAATGGGAGTTGAGGGTGGAGTGTCAATTTTGTGAGAGGAGGGAGATTTTGCATCCGAGGATAAAAGTTTTTCAGATGGAGATGTAGAGTGAGACGTTGTTGAGAGACAAGAAGGATAAGAGTGAAACAAGAATTTGAAGATGAAAGATGTTTGAAAAACAAGGAGAAGCAAAGAATTTATGGAGATGAGACATTATGTTTGGCCCTTGAAGGGATATGTTTTTTCAGGACTTAGACTGATTAGACATCGGTTCAATAAATGAGGAGGGGACACATTGCCTATCTAACATCTTTAATGGTTATTTTTAAAGTTGCAGAATGAATACTAACCTTTATGTAGGAACTAAGTCCCTTTCAACAACAAAATTTCTATGAACATTCTCCCTACCTCACTTTGACATCCATGATGGTATTTTGTGTGTATACCTGCATAGTACAAGATTTAAATTCAGTAAGAATTATGCAACAATATTCAAATACCTACCCTCGAATTTTAGCCAAAATTGCGATAAGTCAGCATCTGCATACCGTACTAGATCAAAGGAATCACCAATTAGATTAAAAAAAGTACTAGATTATTTGTCCTTTTTAGATACCTCAAAATTCTTTTGCTACCTTTAAGTGCGACTCTTTGGTACAAGCTTGAAATCTTGCACAAATACCTACACTGAATACAATATCAGGCCTACTGGCTGTCAGGTACAACAAGATTCCTATAATACCATGACACATTATTTCATTCACTTTAGGACCAAGTTCATCATCATCCAATTTTGAACTGGCTCCCATGGGAGTATCAATTAGTTTAGCCTCCATCATATGATATTTCTTTAGTATTAGCTCTTTCTTGTTGAATACATTAGTTACTAGGGACCTGGTGAACTTCCAAGGATCAAATTTTATGAAAATAAGGTTTGTGATGCTTGTGTCAAAGGGAAACAAATCAGAAACTTCTTCAAATATAAGAAGGAAATGAGTACCTCGAGACCACTAGAGCTCATTCATACTGACCTCGGTGGTCTAGTGAAGGTGCAAAGTAAGGGTGGTAAAAAGTACATCTGGTTGTGGTTGATGATTACTCCACATTTACTTGGATGAGATTTTTGAGAATCAAAGATGAAGTAGCTGACATGCTAACAACTATTATCAAGATGATTAAAAATCAAATTGGCAGTAAGGTTGCAGGGATCAAATTGGACCATGGTACAGAATTTGAAAACTCCAAGATTGATGGGTTTTTCACTAAAAAAGGTATTTATCATAACTTCTCAACACCAAGAACTCTACAATAGAATGGGGTGGTAGAAAGGAAAATTTTGACTCTTGTGGAGATTAGTAGAATAATATTCACAAACTTATTCATTATTGCCCGAGAATCGACAACCAAGTAAGGAGCATACTTAGAGAGGTTGTTAAATTTGAGAAAATACTCCCTCACACTCATAGGTCCTTGTTTGAGGTTCATAAATTTCATCATCTTTGCCTCCCTTAGTTCAATAGGGAAGAAGTGGTTAAGGAAGGCAACCTTGAATTCCTCTCATTGAATGGGATCATCATCCACCCTCTCCATCTTTCATTGGATGAACCATATTTGTGCAAGGCCTTTGAGTTGATAGGCCACAAGTTTTGTTTTCTCCTCTAAGCTTATCCCCATGATAGTTAGGACTTTGTACACTTCATCAATAAATTCTTGAGGATCTTCCTCCTCTTTAGAGACATGGAACTCTAGAGGATTCATTCTAGCAAAGTCCCTCACTCTTGAGGCCAGAGTAGGAGCATAAGGAGCTTGGGCCCCTTGGTTAATTTGGTTGGCAACGACTTAGGCCAACAAGGTAACAACATTCCAATATTCTGCATAAGTAACCCCTTCGTCTTGAGGAGCTTGAGGGGTCGGAGGGGCTTGGTCCTCCTCGAGAATAGGAACCCTTGGCGGCATCTTTCTTGGCAAAATTATCTAGAATCACAAAAGGGAAATCATTAGAAATGGGAAGCCTTAAATCAAGTTCTAAAGCAAAACATAGATCATGAAGAAATGAGTCATTTCCTAAATACCTCATGGTCTCCTATTCATAGTTGTGGCATGCTTCACAATAATGAAAAGAACTTTATTCGATGCGGTATATCAGATTTTTGAGGACTATTTATAAATCTAGTGCTCTGATACCAAGTTTGTCATGTCCCAAGCCTAGGGCTTAGGTGCGACATGGCTAATGGAGAGTCTAAAGGTACCCCAAACAAGCCTCATAACACACTTAAGCACATCCTTGGTTAGGAAGAGAGGATCAATCATCAATAATTCATACTAAGGAGATTAGGGGCTTAGGATGCACTTTATGGGACAAGGGATAAGGAATTCCCATCATTTAAACACAATAAAAAATTCTAAGGGAAGGGAACAAATCACAAGCAATATCAAAACATAGGATAGGGCTAAGGGAAAATCTCTATTTATACATAAGTGCCACATAGATCATACATATTACATCATCAAACAATACCTCTAATCATAAGTGAGACGGGGGCCAAGACATGTTCCGGGCTCACCCTCAAAAGTAAATAACAAAGTCGTAAAGTTTTAACATAAGCAAGATAGAAAATGGATGTTATCCCCAAAATGAAGGACTCACCACAAGCAAGTCTTCAAGCAATCATACTATCCACGAGGAGGTGAATGGATAGGAGCTCTGGTCCCTACATGATTAGATCATATAGGCAAAAAGTATGCGTTAGTACTTAGAATGTACTAAGTATGTGAGATGCAATGCGACAAGAGATCATAGGCCATAATAGACAAGATACATAATTATTTACAAAGGCAATAAGCTCAATATGACATGAATGATCAATGCCTTAGTCAAACATGCATGGATGGTAAACATAATCTCATAATCTAGCATACATATGTGGGAAGAGACCATAACCGATATTAAGACCATGCAAGCTACTACATGAAATCCTGATATTTTTTTCACACCAAAAAAGGAGTGGTCTACTTGTCAAGGTAAACCATACCCTCACTTTACGACATTGAATTTTCAGTAGGTGTCACATGATTTTCTTACCTAACGCTGACCCTTTTGGTAAGTGTTCATGGTATCCTTACCTTACGACATTACCTTTTCGATAGGTGTTATTTGATGCCCTTACCTTACGACATTGCCTTTTTGGTAGGTGTTACATGACATCCTATGGTGGCACATAGTTAAGGGACAATAAAAATCTACAAAGATCTTCTCGGGGCTAAGTCATCATCCCACGGAATACATAACTCATAATCATGTATAAACTTGCAATATCATAATATGAGTATCTCATCAAAATCATAGCATCATAGAAGGGCTCCACAATCTTTCATAATTTTCATAGCATTTCCATGGAATCATAACATACTTAATAACCCTTAATCATTCATAATATTCACGACTTGCATAATCTGCAATCCAACCTTTCATTAACATAAGATGTTTCATCATATTATCATAGTCCAAAATACGGTGGGTTTATGCATATGAACTTAAAATAATGAAATCCAAGAGTAATATGCATAAAATAGATAAAATTTGATCACTTAAAATCATTTAAAAATAACCCACCACCATCAATGAAATCATTTAAAAATAACCCACCACCATCAATGCAAGACCTTAGTTAGGGCCTCATGAAAATCAGCTCAAAACTCATAAATATTCATAGCCTTTCATAGTATCATAGCATGCATAGCTTAGGATTCACAAGTCATCTCATAATATCAATCCTTGATAGAAATTCATGCAATTCAAATCAAATATTGATAATTTCCAACTCAAATCTTGCATATAAGAAGTAATAGGAAGTACCCATAAAGAAATAAGTTTTGCAATCAAAGATTTAATTTAAAAAGGTTTTGAACTCCATTGGTGAAAGGACTCATGTATGAAGAAACCCACACACCTTAAGGTCTTGAAGAAGATGAAAAAAACTTGGAAGAATCTTGATGCTTGATCATTGGTGGAAGAGTGTTGGAACCCTAGAAACTTTGAAGAATTTGGTGGAGAAATTTTGGAGAGGTTGGATAGGATTTTTAGATATTTTAAGAGTGATTTTAGGACCAAAAATGGTGAAAATTTCTAGTATTCCCATATATAAGGGTTCAATGATTTGTCTCAATTGTCCTCATTTAAATCTGAAAGTTTTTGGAAATTTTTGTACTACAATGAACCCTCTCCACGATGCGAACTTGCTCCTGAATAGTTCATTTTTACCTGAAGTTCAATTTTTCCTTATTTTGACCTAGAAATGATTTAGGTTTCTTTTGTACTAAAATAAACCCTCTCCGCGTCGCGCAGAGGTCGCGTACTCTGCTAGAAAGTACAAAAATATGCAAAAATTATTTTTGATAGGGTTGACTTAAAAATTGAAGGACACCTTTTTCCCACACAATTTTGCCTCCTAAATAAGAATACGAACTCGAATTTGCCAAAAAAAGTACAAAAAATGCTTTATGCAAGGAATCTATTATAAAGGACATTTTGAATCACTTTGGAAGGTGTTAAGAATTAAATCTCCGATCATACCTTCGGAGTTCGTTCAGAACTCTGTATACACAAATCATATATATTATCCAACTAAATTCGACGTTCTGAACTGAATGGAATTTTTGAAAATCTGATCCAAGGTCTCCTCGATCCGAAATTTGATTAGTCACAATGAAAATAATTAAGAAGTTAAAAAGACCAAAATGTCCTTTAAACTTCCGAACAATATGACGAAGCTACTTCTAGGCCTAAAATCACCTCCTGAAACCAACAAAATCAACATAAATCCAATCCAAGATTCCGAACATGAAATAATGACCCAAGTCAAATTTAGTTCATATTAAATCAAACTTTCCAACTTAGGACCTCAATCTCATGGGACAACTCTGAATTCGACAAGAAGGACTCTCCTAGACCAATTTCCACGTTTTGAAACTGACGGGAATTCCATTTCGAGACCCGTAGCTCAGTTTGATACCAAAAATCACTTTTGAGCAACTTAAACCTTTTTAAACTAAAAAAACTCACTCATTTATGAATCTTTCGACGAATTTCCAAAACCAACCATACAAACTAATTTAATATTATCTGGGGCAACTAATGGAAGGGGTAAAATAGTAATTTTTCGAATATTTTAAAAAATGATCGATAAGGTCATTGCATGAAACTTCACTATGCATGCACATAATACATACATATGTACTTAATGCACATAATATTAAAATAACAATCATAAAAAATAACATTAGATTTTGCAATAAAGTTCTTAAATGACTATTCTACTTCTAATGTTAATGAACTTAAATAAAAATGTAAAAATAGATAGATTAAAATCTAAAATATTATTTATAATATAAAAATATACTACATAGATGGATGATTAAAAATGACAAGGATAATAAGCTTTTTATAGAATAAAGGGGGGAAGGGGGGGGGGGGGGGGAATAACAATTTTTTCAAACTTAAGGGGAAATTTAATTTTTAAACTAAAGAGAGAAGTACTAAAAACATTCTCAAACTTGACACAAATTATTAGTTTCATCCCAAAATTATTGATAGGCTTAAAAACACCCCTCAACTTGGCGAACTAAACTTAAATACACCCTCGAACTTGGTACGAATTATTAATTTTGTCCCTAAACTATTGATAGACTTAAAAATACCCCCCAATTTGGCAAATTAAGCTTAGATACACCCCTCCCATTCCACATGGCACAACAAGTGAGTACAATTTATTTAAAGCGCGTGAAAGGTTTAAAAAAAGACCAAATCAACCTTAATTTTTTTTTTTGAAAAAAAAAAGAAGAAATAAAATTTCTCTTCAATTTTTAATTACCAACTACTAGAATACCCCTCTTCTTCCCATTTAACCTTTCCTCCATTAATGGTAATTTCAAAACAAGATATATTTTTTTTTATTCTCATTCTTAATTGCTAGATTCTCTTTCTTTTCCTATTTTGTTTATGATTATATTTTGTCAATGTGGACTTCCGACAATGTTAAAAATTTCATGATTGGATAACAATTTCGTAAGAAGATTTTAGGATTGTTAAAATATGGTAGCAAATGAAGCTCTACAAAATTTCAAATCAAAATTTAATAAGTTACAGAAATATGAAGTTGCGGGGTGTTTTTAAGCCTATTAATAATTTAGGGGCAAAACTAATAATTTGTGTCAAGTTCGAGGGTGTATTTAACTTAATTTGCCAAGTTGAGGGATGTTTTTAAGCCTATCAATAATTTAAGGACAAAACTAATAATTTATGTCATGTTCGAGGGTGTATTTAAGCTTAGTTCACGAAGTTGAAGAATATTTTTAATCCTATCAATAGTTTAAGGATGAAACTAATAATTTATATCAAGTTCAAAAATATTTTTAATACTTCTCTCTAAACTAAAATTTGGTTAACTAAAACGAATAAACATAAAAAAGATATTTTTAATTAGTTGGACAAATAAAAGAAAATTGAATAAGTACCGACTTAAGAAACAAGAGGGTTTAATTTTTAAGTAGAGAACTATATTTGAATTAAATAAAGAAAAGTAGAAGTAACAGTTAACAAACGGGAGAATACGGTCATAATTTGAATTTTAAAGGAACAGCTTTGAAATAGACACGGACAGCTCGTCTCCGTCCCAGTGTACTCTAGTGTTAAGCCTCTTCCTCTCCATTCCCATTTCTCTCACTTTTCTTCGGGGAAAAAGAAAATCTCAATTCTCTCTCTAGTTCTAGTTCTACTGAGGAGAGGACATTGAAGAATGGCTGGATATGTTGGTGTATTGGTATCGGACCCATGGCTACAAAATCAATTTACTCAGGTGGAGCTTCGGAGTTTAAAATCTCACGTATGGTTTCTCTAACAATAATCTTTCTTTATTAAATTTTCCAGGTTCGAAGTCACTTTCGCTTCATTTTCCTTGCAGTTTGACACGATGAGGAGAAAGAAGGGATGTTTAACACTCGCCGACTTGCCTTCACAAATGTCGAAACTGAAACAAGTCGGAGAGAATCTGACGGAGCAAGAAAGAGAGACGTTTCTCAGAGATTCCTATAAATGTTTGGATAAAGACGTTGATTTCGAGATGTTTCTTCTGGTATACCGGCGCTCATGCAGTTTAAATGTTGTTACATTCATTTCCACAGACTAGTTTTGAAAACTTGAACTCTTTTTGTCTTAATTTAAATACTTGAAGTGTTGTTGGATCATCCGTCACTTCATTTGAAATTTGACCAACTGAATTTCTTCATTTTTTAAAGCTATTTCTAGATTAAAAGACTAACCATTAATTCACCTCCTATTTGGACTCGATTTAAGAATTTTGAGTATCCAGAATTTATCTTGTAAATACTAGTAAAAGAAATGCTTTTACTAAAATCCAGAATACAATCAATTTGGGAAACTAAGAAAAGAGCATTTTGAAAATAAAAGAATATAATAGATGCATACATTGATAAGATCTCTATAATCTATTTTCTATGTGATATGGATTTTGGTGTTTTAGTTAGTTAGTCCAATCTGACATAAAGAAATTTAATATTTTGATGTTAGTGGAAAATTGGTTTCCATGCACGTATCAGTTCAAACCAATACTACTTCCTTGTGAATATAAGTTAGAAAGTTTCTCTAAGTTTGTAACTACCAAGAAAGGAAAAGAAAAATGATTGAACAATATCCTTAACTGAGCCATTAATTTCCAGGAGCTAAAATCTCCTCTTTGTACAAGGAAACTGACATCTTTTACATATCTGCTTATTAGTTAAAGAGGTAGAACTATAGATTCACTCAGTCATTTTATTTGAAGTGTTCCACTTTGTTTCAGAACATAGTCATCAAGAACCAGTAGTGGATATATCTAAAGTGTGCAATAATTTGTTAACTTTGTGACAGGTCTATTTGAAACTCCAAGGACATGCCACAGCAAGAATGGGAAATAATGTCAAGAACTCATCAGCTTTCCTAAAGTCTCCAACTTCTACACTACTTCATACAATTAGTGAATCTGAGAAGGCATCATATGTTGCCCATATTAACAACTATCTCAGGAGAGATGAATTTTTGAAAAACTTCCTTCCAATTGATCCTTCTACAAATGATCTCTTTGAGATTGCCAAGGATGGAGTTCTTATCTGGTTAGCATTAGTCTTGCTATTTTTGTACATGTCTCAAGAGCTTGTGAACCCCATAGTCTGATTGTCAATTAAATTTCCCTTTTTTGCAGTAAACTTATCAATGTTGCTGTGCCTGGAACAATTGATGAACGAGCAATAAATATGAAGAGAATGCTTAATCCATGGGAAAGGAATGAAAATCATACTTTGTGCCTAAACTCTGCAAAGGCTATTGGATGTACTGTGGTCAATATTGGGACACAAGACTTTAATGAAGGAAGGGTATGTGTCTCCTTATGAATTTCTGCTCACATTTGCATCAATTCTCCCCTAAATCGTCATATATTTTGACTATGTTTCCTTTCCATTGGGAACATTGTTTGGAAAATGTATTTTTCATCAGATGGAGTAGACTTCTGTATCTTGGGCTTTGAGCAGAGTTAGTGTGATATCAATTGCTAATTTTATGTTAGTCTGAATTGATTAATCGTTAGCATTATTCTAACAAAACACTCAATGATCAGTTTGGCCTTTCCTTTCTCTTATCATTTGGAAAGGTTGACAAGCTTTAAATTTTTTTTCCATTGGAGAAGTTCATTCTGTTCTAGAATCTAGTATATTCAAAGACATTCAATTACCCATGTCCTTCCCCTTGCTTCCTTTGTAGCATCTGGTTCTCTGGTCTGTGGCTGGATGATAATGAGTTTGATCTAAGGCTTGAGAAAAAGCTATTCAAGAGGTTACAAAATTATGTGTTGCATGTTTACTGGTTTTTCTACGTAGTATTTACTCCAATTCTTCACATGATGAGCGTTTTTTCATGTGGTTTTTGTGAGTGATATTGTTTGATTACCTTGGCTTTTTGAAGTAATAGTTATACTGCATTAATACTTTGTTGTGTGATTTGTCTCCAGAGGCATCTTGTTCTTGGAGTAATATCTCAAATTATCAAGGTAAGGGTTCTGAATGTATACTTTATTGAATACTTAATATGACTTTCAAATTTGAAGCTTTGGAGAAACTTTTATTGGACTAGATTACATTACCAATAGCAGCCGGCATTAAGATACAAAATGGTATCATCATGTATTTTAAATCTTAAGACACAAAACTGTAATCTTTATATTTTCCGAGGAGATTGATCTTTTAATCACACTCTTTCAGATTCAACTATTGGCAGACCTCAATCTAAAGAAAACACCTCAATTGGTGGAGTTAGTAGATGATAGCAAGGTAGAGTGGACATTAAGTCGTTAAATGTTTTATTCATGTGACTACCTTCCAAGAAAGCTTGCCTTATATGCTTCGACTCACTTTTATGATCTCAGGATGTAGAGGAGTTGATGAACCTTCCTCCAGAAAAGATCTTGCTTAGATGGATGAATTTTCAATTGAAGAAAGCTGGATACAACAAAATCGTGACAAACTTCTCTTCTGACATAAAGGTGATGGGAATGAATTGGACTTGTGTACCAATCTAGCTTGAAAGCAATTTCTCTTTAGTTTTATTTTTTTATATCTGCAGCTTTTACTTAATTCTTCCAAAGAAGATAGTTTTTAGTTTTACTCAAATGGTGGTAGAGGCTCTATTGCTGGTGACTCTATTTTCTCTTCCCTATCTGGTTAACATGAATAACTGAGTAATGGTTCTAGACATATTTTTACAACAATTCCTTCCACCGCTTCAATTTACGTTGTGTAGTTTGACTGGCACAAAGATTTATACTGAACAAAACAGTTTTGGAACTTGTGGTGTAGACATGCCATGAAAGTTCTGTGGCTTATAAAAGCATGATGCATTAAGGGTAAATGGAAAGATTAAATTTAATGTTACCAAGTATAGAAAGATGACTTTTGAATGGATTATTGTGCTGCATAAAATGTAGCGAAGGGAGTAAACTTTATGGAATTTCTTGATCAATATATTGAAACTACAACCAGTAGAAACTGTTTCAGTTTATTCGATTTTTTGCTCCCAATGCTCCAGGGTGATAAATATGTCTGGCATAGAAATATGGTATATAAGAATCAATTTGAGCAACCGACATATCCTTACTGTGCTGCCTCCTATGATAAGTGTATTCAGTACAAACTGTTAAGTGTTATTTAAAAGGTACTCTGTTCAGATTTTTTTGTCCCTTAATAATAAATCAAAAGAGCTTTCAGTTTTCATCTCTTCTATGTGGTTTCTCATTTTGTAGATATAATGCTAATTCATAAGTTATCTAATTGCTTATATAGGATGGAGAAGCTTATGCTCGCCTCCTAAATGTTCTAGCCCCAGAGTACACCAATCCTTCCATGCTCACTGTAAGAGACCCTTCAGAAAGAGCAAAATTGGTTCTAGAGCATGCTGATAGGATGGGCTGCAAAAGATACTTAACAGCAAAAGATATTGTGGAAGGTTCTCCAAATCTTAACCTTGCATTTGTGGCACATATATTTCAGCATAGGTGAGGATAGTTAAATGTTTCTTTTTCACTCTAATTATGAGCTGACTAACTGTTCACCATGTTTTCTTTTTGGCTTTGATACCTAACAAGAAGAAGACAGCCTTAGCTAGTTCTTCTAAGTTTTTAAAGAATTTTAGTCACGAGCCACTTTTGCTTGGATTCTCCCTTTGTACTTCTAAAAGCTGAGTTTTTATGCATTGCAGTGTCCTCCTAGCATGCTTCTAGGATAATTACATAAGCAAACAGATTTGAATAGACAGAATTGATTCTTATACATTGTCAGACATCAGTTGACCTGAAATTCATTATACGTTTTGTGCCGTAAATCTAAAACACTTCTAAGACCTACTATATTTGTTGTTATCACCACTCGCCAGGTAGTTGTTCCGAAAAAACACTAGTCGTTGTAGCACAGTCGATTCATCAATTTGCTGTATGAAGCTGATATGCTATCTGTATTGGAGTTATAGTAGAACTTGTATTTTACACTTTACTGGGGCTGGCATTCTGTAAAAGTTGTGTATTTGATTATTGTGTTTCAATATATCAAATGATCATAAATCTCTCATCTACAGGAATGGGCTTCCAACTCAAAAAAAGCAGATATCGTTTGTTGAGATATCACCAGATGAAACTCAGATGTCCAAGGAAGAAAGATCATTTCGCTTTTGGATCAATAGTCTTGGAAATTCATCATACATAGACAATGTTTTCGAAGATCTGAGAGATGGGTGAGTGCTTCCCTGATACCTAATGGAGAAATTTTCCCAATGGTGGTAAAATAATGCTCCGGAGTTAGATCAATTTCTTTTTGATCCATTGCAAATAAGAAACTTCAATTCTGCTCTTATCTTATTTGGGTTTTACAGAAGTTCTTTCATTAATATTTTGGTGAAGTGCACTAGATCTGCCTATGTTTCATTCTGCGTGATTGTTTGTCTTTTGCAGATGGGTGCTTTTGGAGACACTTGACAAGGCTTCCCCAGGAATTGTTAATTGGAAAGTTGCCACTAAACCTCCAATTAGGATGCCTTTCAGAAAAGTAGAAAATTGCAACCAAGTTGTCAAGATTGGCAAACAATTGAAGTTTTCTCTAGTAAATATTGCTGGAAATGACGTTGTGCAGGGAAACAAAAAGTTAATATTGGGTAAGCCTTCTATTTTATTTCCCCACTGAATCAGAAACTAAAAGGCTCAAAATTTTATGGACTAACCGCTTTCTTTCGTCGTGTTTCAGCTTACTTGTGGCAGTTAATGAGATGTAACATGCTTCAGCTCTTAAAGAATTTGAGATTTCACTCCCATGGGAAAGAAATTACTGACGCCCACATTTTGGAGTGGGCTAACAGCAAAGTAAGAAACTCAGGAAGCCAGAGTCATATGACCAGTTTTAAGGTATCTTCCCACAAATATATCTGTTTACTAAAATCCCAGCAGTTTTAAGGTATCGTCTCCTGTGATCTCAATTTCCCAAAATCAGAATAATGGAGTAGGAAAACTTTTAAAGGACTATTTCCATCAGTCATGGATTTGCATAGAAGTCATTAAACATTCTCTCTTTCAACTACAATCAAGCTAGGCAATGATCGGTTCCTAGTACAGGTAAAAGTTTATATTGGTCTAAGCATCATGTCAACAAGCTATGCAAGTGTTACTGCTTTACCCATGGAATCAGGTGACTAAATAAGAGAACCAAGCTTTGTAGAAATAAATAAAATAGTAAGTCATTTATTCATTTTCCTTGCGATATTAGCTTTTGAGGAGTCAGATGCTTTATTTGCTTTACTGTTGGCCTGAGGAATATTCAGAAATTAGAATGTTACAGTCACATATTCTGGCATCAGATTAAATGTTCCATGTTGGGAATATAGATATAGTTATTGGACAAGGCATGAGTTGAATAAGTGCTACAAGATAACCAATACGCATCTTTAATTTTTCTACTATTTTACTGCTTGTTTTACAAATGATGAAAAGGGTGTGGACTTTGTTTTATTTACAGGATAAGAGTTTGTCAACTGGAATCTTTTTCCTTGAACTGCTAAGCTCTGTTTATCCTCGAGCTGTTAACTGGAGTCTTGTTACCAAAGGGGAAACTGGTAATTTTCTTTCAGACTTGAGACTGATTCCTGCCTCCAGCAATTCAAGTTATTATACTTGCTTAGTGGTATAAAAAAGAATTTGGTTTTTGATATTTTTCGCAATATATTTCTTTCTTCTTTTGGTTTTGCTTTTGCATTACGATAAGAAATATTATCAAACATAATTTGATGTAAATGTTGAGGGATGCCTGACTGAGTCATATGAGCTAGGTCCTTTCCCCATTGCTTTACACACTATGTATCAAGTGTAGCTTTTTCCGAACAATAATTTCAGAAATATTTTAGTCAAATGACTGGAATACTTTTTCCTAAGTAACAGAGACGCCGAGGTTTTAATACATCACATTCCCATCAGCCAAACTTTTATGAATCCTAACCACAACAGCTATATGTCTGTTGATGATTTTCTGTTGAAAGACTTCTTTTCTGCATTTGCCCAACTATACAATTTGTTTCATGGCACTAAATCAGACTGAACAGTTGAAATGGTCCACACCATTTTGAAAGGTCATTCAACATAGTTGAAGTAACTGAATCTTATCTATTTCAATCAATTTGTTTGCATTCAAACAGCTGAACATTATATTTTCCTTCCTCTTCTCTTTTTGTGAAGGAGCTAAGATCATACTCTGAGAAACTTCATCAACTGTACCTTTTGGTGCTTGTTTTCTTTCACAGTTCATGGGTACTGTTAGTATGCTTGAGGATGACTCTCTAATTTTTTCAAAATTTTGGATGATGCAGAGGAGCAGAAGAAGATGAATGCAACCTACATAATCAGTATTGCCAGGAAGCTTGGATGTTCAATTTTTTTGCTGCCTGAAGATATAATTGAGGTACTTGTTCATTTTTTATGCAATTGTCTTTTTGTTACTTTCTTCTACTTCTGTTAATCATCACTTAGATGTTCTAATAATTGATGCACCCTTCATGAACAGAGGTTTTCATATCTAATAATGCCTGGATTATTTTACTTTTTGAAAAGTAATCCCCTCTTTTAGGGGAAACCCATAGATTTTGCCAATGCACTTTATTTTACTCTAAAAACTTGTGTATTGGGCACAACTCACATGTCTTTTCTAGTATGGTGCAAAACTAATATAATGGTGTGTTTAATCAGGTAAACCAAAAGATGATCCTTACGCTGACAGCAAGTATAATGTATTGGCACTTGAAACAACCGTCGGAGGACCAAAGTGTTGCATCTTCAGATAGTGATATTAGCTCGGTAGACACAGCCTCAACCTCAACGTTGGACGATACCGCTTCTGCGTCTTCAGCGGATGATATCAGTAATAGATAACTGGGTGATTTTTCCAGATATATCATTGGCTGAGTTTCTTGTTCTTCTCCGTGCTGCGTTTTAGTTGAAATTTATACAAGATTTCTAGATTGTTATCACTTTGTAGAAATTAAATCATTCTGAAAGCCTTTTGCCAGAAAACAAACTCATCATGTAGATAGAGTAAGAAAGCTGTAGTTGTATTGGATATAAGAAGGCGTTGTAACGTGTGCCTCTGATTGTATCATATTCATATCCGTAGTCTCTTTCATTTTGTCATTGCCTCCCTCAAAACACTGGCTAGGTAACTTTTGCCTATCATTTGGAACTAATAAAGAAACAGTGATTTCATTTTTTAAAATCGTTTATGTAGTTATATTTATTTTAGTTTATCTCTGATTGATTGCTTACGTAGTTGGGATCATTCTTGAAGGAACATTCTATTTATTAAGTTGATAATGGCTTCTTCTCCGGCTATCTCTATGTTCTAAACATTCTTCGTTTTGCCTTGGCTCAAGGCTATGCTTGATTCGGCAAAGTAAAACTTTAGGAGGAAAATATCAAGAGTCCATTTTGGGTTAATTTGGCACTTATGGTAAATATTTTGCTTTAGAATTTGCTAAGTTTTTACTACAGTAATTTTATTAAGATAGATGTAGTTAACCCTTTTTAATTAGAAGTTTACATCTATTTGAATTTTTAATAAATAGTATTTTCTAGATTTTGGGATTTTGATATTCAATAGATCTTTTTGCTTATTTTTAGGTATAGAAGTTAGTGTTTCTATTCTAAATTGTATTCTTAGACTGTAGTGAGAATATAACTGATCTTTTATCACAATCCAAGCCTAGGGCATAGACGTGACACGACGAATGGGAAACCCGAAGGCAAGCTAAACAAGCCTCTTAGCATATCGTTTGCACATCCTTGGTTGCGAAATATAAAGCAAACATTCAACATATAATTCTAAGGAAATAGGGGCTTATGACTCATGCTATGGGGATGAATAGGAGAATAGGATTTGCATGAAACAAATAGCAAGCATGTACTAAGGGGAGGATAAGTACGACTTAAGCTATGGGAAAATAGGAACTTAGAACTTTCATCACTTTCCATCATTATCAATAGCATCACATAAGGGATAGGGTCTAAGGGATACATCTCCAAAAAAAAAAAAAACTCAACATCACACCATAGGTACATAGCAACACCTCTAAGCATGAATAGGACGCCGACCAAGACATGTCCAAGGTTTTCACGATCCAGGAGTAAGGCCTAGGAGTGACACGATAAATGAGAATCCGAGAGTCCCCAAACAAGCCTCATAACATACATTCACATATCACCGATTCAAAAGCATATAAGTATACATTTAAAGCACATAATTCTACGGGGCGGATAAGTATGACTCACGCGATGGGAATATCATGGGATAGGGATTTACATGGATTCACATAGCACATAACGCATAAAACTAGGGACGGGTAAGAAGGACTCAAGCTATGGGGATATCATGGGACTTAGGACTTTCCATATCATCTCATAGCACATAATCATATCATTCATACATAATACGTAACCATAACATCTCAAAGATACACATAGCATAATCTGTACTATAGACTACAAGATGTCCAATAATGTCTCTAATCTAGAATAGGTTGGGGGCCAAGACACGTCCCTGGCTCACCCTCAAAGTAAAAACATAAACATCATACCATAGTAGGTAGAAAGAAGTTGGCTTGTCCTTGGATGATAGGACTCACCACAAGCAACTCTGTGTCAATCAAGCTAGCTGTCAATAGGGGGAGATGACAGTCTTCGGTCCCTACATGGTTAGATCATGTAGGCAAAAAAGTATGCGTTCGTACATTTGAATGTACTATGTATGTGGGCATGCAATGCATATGAACATGAATAACTTGTAAATCAATGTAAGATGACAAGGGCACATATATAGAAAGAAGTATATAAGAAAGGATATCATAACAATATACTTTAATCAATTAATACATGAATACTTAGTCATATAACATAACGGGGATGAGACCTCAACCGACATAGCACCAAGTGAGCTATAACTTGGAACTCCGTCGTCTTCCCCACAATGGATAAAGAGGTGATCTACTT
The DNA here is from genome assembly GCA_038996855.1 of Solanum aculeatissimum. Taxonomy (NCBI): domain Eukaryota; kingdom Viridiplantae; phylum Streptophyta; class Magnoliopsida; order Solanales; family Solanaceae; genus Solanum; species Solanum aculeatissimum. The sequence continues at coordinate 2,595 of JBCEWC010006906.1, read as the reverse complement.
GCCGAAGGTAGATCCATACATAATCATCCCTAAAAGGGGCGTAAACATGAACTTATGTTGGGCACATAGTTTGACGAAAAGGAGTAAGGACCCTTGGGGATAGTCCTCCCCGCCTCCAATCCCTCGGTGCTAAGTCTTCATCCCACAAGAATACATATATATATATATATATAAGTGTCTTTGAAAAGATAATAAGTATTTAAAAACATAACCATGCATCATTGGGCTAGTAGCCAAATCATACTTTAAAATCATACTTATGCATACTTGGGCTAAAAATCCAAATCAAACTTTAAAATCATACTTATGCATACTTGGGGTAAAAATCCAAATCAAAATTCGTGTCATACTTTCATGCTTATGAATAACTCCATTAAGTACATAGATAAGAGAAAGGAGTAAGGACCCATGGAGATAGCCCTTTCTGCCTCCAATCTCAATTCTATGCTCTTTCAAACATATACATTTGGTGTAAAACACCCATAATTTCTCAAAGAAGACATTATATGATCACATTCTTGTCATAACCCACACTTTACTTGAGAAACATAGTCATAAACATAATTTGGATGGTTGTATTTTATTTTCTTCCACTTATCTATCTTATTATACAATTATCTTCAGCCTTTACTATTATTGTTAAGTTGTTGAGTTTTTGGTTGACTTACCTTGGTGGGTTAGGTGAGTGCCATCACACCTGAACTTAGGGTCGTGACACGTAGGGCCTAGGTACAACATGGAGAATGGGGAACCCAAAGGTACCCCAAACAAGCGTCATAACATACTTAATTATATCCTTTGTTAAGAAGTATGGATCAATCATCAACAATTCGTACTACGAGGATTAGGGACTTAAGGCTGTACTCTATAGGACAAGGGATAATGGATTCCCACCATTTCAAGTACAATATATAATTCTAAGGGAAATAGAATATGGGACACACTCTATAGGGCATAAGGACTTAGGATATTCACCACCTAACAAAAATCATCACAATCAACAATAAAACATGGGACAGGCACTAGGGGAATCTCTCCATGGGTACATAGACATCATATAGATCATACATAACATGTCATCCAATAATACCTCTAGTCATAAGGGAGATGGGGGCAAGACATGTTTTGGGCTCACCCTCAAATGTAAGTAATTAAAGGAGTAATGTCTTATCATAGGTAGATAGAAAATGGATGTTGCCCTCGAAATAAAGTACTCACCACAAGCAAAGTCTTCAAGAATTGTTCTAGCCACGAGGAGGTGGATGGATAGGAGCTCTGGTCCCTATATGGTTTGTCATATGGGAAACAATATGCATTAGTACTTTGAATGTACTAAGTATGCGGGATGCAATACAACAAGAGATCATAAGCCATAATAGACAAGATGCATAATCATATACAAAGGCAACAAACTCAATGTCATGATCCGGACCTAGGACCTAGTCGTGACACGACAAATGTGACATTCAAAGGCATCTCATCCAAGCCTTGTGTTCATATCATAAGCATTCATAAGGTATAATAAGTATACAAGAGAATAAGCAAGCGCAAGTACATAAAGTGTAAGAGTATCATAGTTCCCAAAATGGAATATACATCAACTCATTAAGGTCCAAATCATGCCTCTACATCATAGATCTTGGCGGGGACTAGAATATAGCTCATTAGCTCACCCTTAAGATATACATCATAAGAAAAAAAGTGCTAAAGTCTCAACATAAAAGAAATATCATAAGGCTTGTTCCCATAGCATGGGAAGTCACCAATCTAGTCTTCAAGCTTAGGAATCTGAATGCTCGCCTCAATATGGAATGATCTCCTCATCGTCCATCCCTATATGGGTAGATCATGTAGGCAAAGAAGTATGTGTTAGCACATAGAATGTACTAAGTATGTAGGTATGCCATGAATAAAATAACATCACAATAATATCAATATACATCATCATAAACAATAGGTTAGGGACACAATATGCATGAGCATGCCATTTAAAAATCATGAGAAGAAGCATCATAAAATCATTCTTGACCTTAGCTTACATATGTGGAAATAGAACCATAATCGACATATAAGACCATGCAAACTATTACATGGAATCTTGATGTTCACTCTACATCAAGCTAAAAGGAGTCTACTTTGCCAAGATAAATTCGATCCTCACCCTATAGACTAAAACATATTTTTCATACTTGAGATCTTAAGCATAGAAATACATAGGTTTATCATATGAGACTAGGTCTTAGTATGGGATCATTGACATTTGAGTCTAAATCATGCAATTGAGTAGGATTCATAGAGGAAACATACAATTGAAATCTGTCACGACCCGGTTAGGGGACCTAGATGTGACATGGCGAAAGAGAACCCGAAGGCTCTCAATCAAGCCATCATAGTATCAAACTAACCATTTGCTCAAAGAATGAGGAAGCATAATACATAATTTAATAGATTACAATTTCTCAATAAACATGATCAAATACCAAACTAAAGTCATTCATATGATAAATGTAATATCAAAGTTAACTAGCCAACACATAACATAACAAGAGTGTCATAGGTCCAACACATGCCTCTAATGGAGTGACGGGGGCCACG
>JBCEWC010006905.1:1187-22251 GCA_038996855.1 Solanum aculeatissimum | reverse complement strand
GCGTGATTATGGGAGAAAGAAACGTTGAGTGGAGATATCCAGAGAAACGGCCGATGCATGTTGGAGGCGTGATTTTGAGAGAGAGAATTGCTGGTGTGGATATCAAGATTAATGTATCTAGAAGTGGAGAGAAAAGTAAGGAAAAGGGGGAAAATTGTAATTAATTTAAAGGGTAGGGATTTTTTTGAAATTAAGCTATAAGGGGATGTGTATTTAAGTAATTTTCGCTTCTTTGTAAAAAGTATAAGAAATATAATCTAATTGACATTCTGTATAATTTGCCATTTTTTTAGGTGAGATATTGATATGTAAATCACTATTATTTTTTAAAATTTGTTTCAGAAAAAGTGTCGCTTTTCTTTTTTTCACAATTTTATTTTTAACGTTTCACACAACATATTTAATATTATAAAATTTAAAAATATTTTCATACATTTTACATATCTTTAATTAAAGATCGACCATAAGATTCAAACATTCTCTTTCTTCTTTCGTCTCACAAGTGGAGCAAGCCATTCGAAAAGCTTGGGCTCAAATATGTACTTTTTTTCATCACATTCGTCTTATATATTACCATTTATCTCTTCAAAGTATGATTAATTGATATATATTCTCACTTTAATTGGTACTTTAAAGGCTAAATTACTTGATTCGATATAAACATTTGATGCTTATAAGTTTTTGTCAAGCGAAATGACACTAAAATTTCTTCTCAAATAATAGTATATTTAGTAAGATATAAGAAGACCTTATGCTTATCTTTATGGGTACAGAGACCATTTTCAATAAATTCTCGACTAAAAAAAATTTAATTAACATAGTAATAGAAGGAAAATAACAATCATTGATAAAAAGATGGACAAAGTAAATGAAATAGGTAGAAGTAAAATTGATTAAAGGCATACACACAAATATTACTAAACAAGAAAATAGGAGACTTACCCCCTTTCTTCTACATAAAAGTATGATAATATTCGACTATCTACTATCTTCTTTATCTTAATTATTGATATTCATATCTTTTTATCTAGGGCTATATTCCAGATAAGTTAAAAATATGTAATGAATTGTTTAATCAACACCCCTCATTACGACTTTCACTCTGTTCTATTTTGATCTACCTTTATCTCATCTAAAACTTATTATAATCAACTTTTCATATCTCCATACTGATGCATCCGTGCACTTTCTTTTTTCATTCTCATTTAACCTAAAATTATGTATTGCTAATTAAATGATGTTCCCTTTAAAATCAAACAAATGTCTTAATTGCAGGATAAGTACTAAATTTAGAGCCATGAAAAGTAATTTAAAGATCCATCCACTTTGGTCTAGGGTCCCATAGAACACATTTTCTAAAGAAATATGTGGTTCAAAAAGCTAATGGGAGTAATGAAAATCTTGGTGACTTAACTTTGAAAGAACATTCAAGAAAACATACTTCAAATATTTTAATGTAAATAGTTTTATACAAACCATGACATATATTCACCTTATTGTTCAGTGACGGATTCAAAATTGTCAGTGAAGAACTTCAACATCTGAAAAAATAAACACATGAACTAGTTGAAAGGGATTCGATACCTACTATATATATACATAAAAAATATTATTTTAATCATATATAAATAATATAATTTTTCATTGAAAGAAGTTCGGATCAGCCCCTGGATTATCAACTAATGGATACCATATATTATATGACTATCTCTCATTGTTCATAAAGATACTTGGAAAAAGTGACTAAAAAGTAAGAAGAAAAAGAGAGAACTTTATCCTCAATTTTTTCCACCTTTATAGCATCTATAAGGAATTAAGAATAGATCCTTTTTGCCATGAAAATGAAAATCTTGGTGACTTAACTTTGAAAGAACATTCAAGAAAACATACAACTGGTCCAACTTCAAATATTTTAATGTAAATAGTTTTATACAAACCATGACATATATTCACCTTATTGTTCAGTGACGGATTCAAAATTGTCAGTGAAGAACTTCAACATCTGAAAAAATAAACACATGAACTAGTTGAAAGGGATTCGATACCTACTATATATATACATAAAAAATATTATTTTAATCATATATAAATAATATAATTTTTCATTGAAAGAAGTTCGGATCAGCCCCTGGATTATCAACTAATGGATACCATATATTATATGACTATCTCTCATTGTTCATAAAGATACTTGGAAAAAGTGACTAAAAAGTAAGAAGAAAAAGAGAGAACTTTATCCTCAATTTTTTCCACCTTTATAGCATCTATAAGGAATTAAGAATAGATCCTTTTTGCCATGAAAATGAAAGGTGCATTTGCCTCTTTTTTTTTCTCCAAGAAAAAAACATTCTAGTTTATCTACACATAATTTTAGGGACCTACCATGACCTTATGTTATTTTTTCTTCCTATAATGTCCAATTTATAGTCAATTTTCTCTTTTTCCTCATGAGTTGTTTGTTTGTTGACCCTTTATAGTCTTGCCTAATGTAATGTTTATCCTAAAAATTATCATGAGTTGTGGCTCAAGTTCAAATACTTGGTGGTGGTGATTTCTAGAATTTCTTTTTTTTTTTACTCTTCTCCTATTCGATGTTCGCGTATAAAGGTAAGAAAGTTAATAGGCTGGTAGGGATAGGTTGATGTCTAGGCTTGTGTTATAGTAAGTTAGTAGGATTAGTCATGTACTCGTGTCTTTATATCTTATGTTGTTATTGTCCGTCTTATTACTTTCCACTTTAGTCATTTTTTCTTTCATATCTAGTATCTTCTGTTTTTGGGACATGATATTTTTTAGATGAGGGTGTTTCAAAAACAGTCTCTCTATCTCTACATATATGAGGTAATGATAAGATCTGAGAATATTTTATCCTCCCCAGACTCCACTGGTAGGAAGGATTCCACTGGTTATATTGTTATTTTTTTGTATTCGATGTTTATATCAAACTAAGAAATTTAGTCATAGCAATCATAAATTAAAATGAAGATACATCACTTAACTATAGTTAAACGATAAAAACAATATAAACATCTAATGCGAATAAGCTTTCTACTGCAACCTATCATGGAATGCAGGGAAAGTCTAATAATTAGTGTCTTTTGATTCAGAATAAAAACTATCAATATCAGAAGTCAGTAAAAACCTCAGCTGCATCTTATTTATCTCCATCTATTAATAACTCTACAGGTTTATGTACAAGGTACACATACTGCAAAACTATAAAAGTTTGTATTTTGAAAGAACTAACTTATGCTCTTTTTACCAAAAAGGACAAATGAATTCTTGCAAAACTTGAAGACTCTGTGCACAAAAAAAGGGCAGCCTGGTGTACTAAGCAGGGCCGAATCACAAAAATCTATTGTACGCAGTCTTGTTCATGGCTCGAACCTAATCACATCAATTAGGTACTGCACTAACTGGTACTAGGCAACCATGTTGTAAGTGTAATCATCGTGTGCTCTCGCGGAAATTAAGTGATCTAGACAAGGCTGCTGGATTAGCTTGCAGGACTCCAGAAGCATCATGTTCATGATTTCTATATTCAGCTTTTGGATTAAAGGCACTGAAGAGCATTGTCCCACGAGACGAATCAATCTTCTCATTCCTGATACCTAGTGTTGACCATATAGAGCTTTTAGCTGCTTCATTTGGATCATGAATCCTTAATGTCTTTGGAATCACTACACATCTCTCCCCTTCTCTATCCTGCATATTAGTATCTTTTCTCCGCGATTGTGATGGATCAAGCTTGCTTTCATCCCGAGAATGTTTTCCTAATGTCGGTGAAGTAGGACTGTTGTTTTGGATCGATTGATCTGAAGAAAGCCAAGGTACATTCCAAGAGTTTGCTACAGTGCATCCCCAGTAGGGTGTTGCTGGATAGAATGATACTGGAAAGCCAGAATAAGGCCACGGAGCGCCCTGAAAGTACGGTGCTTGAGGAGGAAATCCCTGGAAGTTATTCCAATTTGCTAAATCATGTGTACCAGAGTTGCTTTCTTTGTCAGTTACACTTGAGGCTGTACTACAAGTTCCATTTGATTGATCATTCCCAACTGCAGGCATTCTCCGTTCGGATCCATGGAATTCATTTCTATTCATATTATGTGAGTTTTCAGCTAAGTTCAATGCAGAAACCATGGAATGACAAAGGGGTTTATCTGATCCAAATGTAAGGACAGTTCCTTTCGTCCTTAACGCAGGAAGGTGCATTCCTTGTGCTGCTGCTTCAATGCGACCTGCTTGAACAGGATAATTTGAAATGGAAGAACTTTTGTTCTTGCGGCGTCCAGATCCAACAGGCACATTTCTCATTGTTCCTCCAGCAGTCCAATATCTCTGGCAGTTCTTGCAGAAATAACGAGGCTGATTGACGTTGTAATTGTTATAATAGCAGAACTTTGTTTCCATGCTATTACATCGCGGACAAGGGATCAATTTGTCAGGCTTCTTGAGTGCTTTCTCCTCACTCGACTCTTCCTCCTCGATAGATTTTGATGATAATGTTTCTTTATCTGCATCCTGCATCTTGAGGTCATCACTTATACCTGACGATGTTTCTGGTTCAACCAACGAGTCTGCAGTTGGATCGACAAGTTCATCATCATGTTTGCTTTGTGTAAGTTCTCCTTCTAAAGTGATCTGATCAATTGACAAGAATAAAGAGGTTAATTTGAGCTCTCTCACAATGAATCAATACTATTCATCACTGAAAAGACGATCTTATCGCGATACCATAAGCAATTGAACAAGGTAACGATCCAAATATTTACGCCTAAATCTCCATTTCCTAGCAGTTGTTAACAATTCCACTTGATGAAAGACATAACAATATGATCACCATAAAGACAAAAGCTTTTGCAGGGTATAGGATCTGAATATTTACAACAACATACCCGATGTAATCTCACAAGTGGGATCTGTTAGAGTGTAGGATATACGTAGACATTATTCTATCTTTTCTAGGATAGAGAGAGTGTTTCCGCTACACCCCAGGATCTGAATATTTCAAGGCATATAATCCTTGTCCTTTCCAAATTACACAACTTTGACATACTTAATTATAGAAACATATAATTAAAAAAAATAGTAAAAGTCAGAATATATATTTTTTTCCTTAAAATGTTGATTTACACCATCAGATCAAACACCAAGAAACTAAAGCAAAAGTTTCCCATAAAAGCCTAAAGAACTGATCTTTCTCAGAATTGAAAAAATAAAATAAAATTCCAAAAACAGTAAAATTCCAAATTCCAAATTCCAATACAGAAAATGATGAGAAAACAATTCCCAAAACTGTTTTTTTAAAAAAACATTTCCATTTTAAGCTGTGGTATCAAGAAAGATCCATTCTTTTCACAAAACATAACACCCCCACATACTAAAACTCCGTCTAGCCATAGATTTTAAAGTTGAAACTTGAAAATTTGAACTTTTTGAAGTTGTATAAAGAAAGGTAAAGTTTTGTGAGCTCAAGTCCTAAAAGATCATATTTTTACAGCCAAACATATATATAAAAGTGAATTTTTAAAATTTATGATCAAACGCTAGCTAAATTCAGCAACTCAAATTCCATTTTCATTATCACAACATATATTTAACTCATCATATGTTAGTTAACAATTTGATAAAGAAAAAAGATTTACCTTATCATCATCAATTGAAGTAGTTGAAAGAGGGGAAGATCTTGTATGATCATCATGAAGATATATACAATTGGTTTCTTGTTGTGTCATACCAATTGTTTTACCAAACAGCTTAATAGCAGGATCTCTAACTTCAGACATTTCCAATAACTTCTTATCTATTCTTGATTTTCTTTTAATCAAAGTACTTTCTATTTCTTGAAAGATGGGAACAAATTTTTATCTTCTTGTTTTGTTTCTTTGATGTTTGGTGTCTTATAAGTTTTGGACTTTGGGGACTTAAGAGGAAAGAAGAAAGAAAAAGGGGTTTTAGAGTTGGGGGTGTTGGGGGGGTGGGGGTGACACATCACTAAAGGTAGAAGATTTGTAGCCACAAATTTGTATGTGGCAATAGAGAAATCTTGATTCATTTTGGTTTTGAGAGTTGGTTTTGTTCTTTTTAGGTGTGTGTGGTTTGTTTGCTGTTTTTTTGATTCTGTACAAAAAACTAAAAGTAAAAAGGCAAGTGCTTTTAGTACTATTTTCCTCCTTTCTTATTTGTCCATGTCAGCAAGCTACTTTCCCAATTTCCTCTCAATAGATTTGACCTAATACCAAAGAGAAAGGAAAAGATTTGCCCTTGTATCTATTTTTGTTTTAACTTTTTCCCCCCTTCATCACCTTCTCTAAATAGAACATGAATAAGCAAGTTTTAGAAAGGTGGACTAGAAAAATTGATTATGAACTTCATGGGAAAGAGAGCTAGGATTTTCTCTCAAAGACATTATATTTGAAGTTAAATAAGTTCGGAAAATAAAAGTTGATGAAAGTTATCGTAAATTTTTTCTAAAAGATTTCTCTCAAATTCAGATCAAATGTGACATAGATTTTCTCTTAATCTATAAAGAGATAGAGGCTCCACGACTTATTAAATCGAAGGTTTACAAGTCTAATTTTCAACGCACCAAATCATTTGTCCATACGACTTCAAAAAAGAAAGACATTTACATTTTTTGAGATAGCGCAAGCATGCATGTGAATGAGTCCCACGTCGGTAGAGACCTATATACATCTTCTTCTAGAAAATCCATAGCTTGGATTATAAAAATTATCTATTTTCTCAGCTTACATCCTTGACAAAAGTTATTCTACGCGTTGAGATCGTCATTATGGTATAATTTGTCCCTTTGATTTCGCAACGTATCTTCATTGGTGTTGGAGCAACAGGGATTTAGCTGTATTTATGATGGAAATATGTATCTTTTATTGAATTATCGTAGTGACTTATATTCTATGTGTTAATGGTTATCATGTCATGTTGTAGTTTCAAGGGGAGGGCAGAAGTCAATACGCCACTTCAAATCATTCAAAAACCATTTGGTCTGATCACTCATTCAATCATATAACAGAAGACTAAAATCAATAACAAAGAGAACAATAAAGTGGACTATCAAATCAATAAGTACTCAATAAAGAAGTAGTTTGGAGTAAAGCAATCCAAATTAATCTCCAAATCATAAGAATAATTTTTATATATGTATTAAAAAACAAAATAAAAAGAAGTCAACTCCAATCTCCTCAATCTATGTCTATGAAGTCTCTATCAACTATCCAAATGGTGTCTGTGACAAGTCCATGACTACCTCAAAATAAAATAACTGTTCAATTCTAAGAAACAAAATAAAAATGATTCATCTGAATGCAAGGAAGTCCCACCAGTATCTCTAGAAATTAAAGAAGTAGATCATCAACGAAACGCTTGTTGATGATCCCTAACACCTATATCTGCATCATAAAATGGTGCAACGCCAAATGACGTTAGTATATGAAATGTACTGTATGTAAAATAGCTGAAAAGGAAACAATAACTAGAAGTACTCAACTCCAAGAGACTCAACTTAGAATTCATTGAAGTATACAAGTTAAACAATAAACAATGCTTATCAAAATCTACTCAATCATATGCAATCTCAATCAAATCAAATAATTTATTTTTATTGGGGAGTTTCTCTAACCGTCGATCATCACCATATAAGTGTGTGACGATACAACAATTGTGTTGTCATTGTCACAGTCGTACAATACTTTCCCAGGATAAGGAGTGATCACCATCATTGTATCCACAATCAATCAAAGTTTCAACGTTAACGATTCGATCATCTCCTATGTTGGATATGCAGTTTATGAGGTTTGAGTTATTTATATTTTTACCCAAATCGATGCTCAATATATACTACTCTCAAAATTAAATCATTGTACTCATATTTATCAAGTGAGTAAATTTGTCAAAAACATCTCATCTAGTCTTATTGGACTCTCATAAGTTCAATCTCAACTCAATCATCAAATCTTTCTTTTAAAAATAAAAGAAATATATTTTCAAACTCTTTCTCAAAACATCATGTGCTCAAAAACTCATGTTCATGTAGATTCAGTAAAATATGTTCCAAATCAATTCAAAAATCATCTTTGCTCAACAAATAAAAACAATCATCAATCTCAATTCAAAAAAATGCATAGTAAAAATCATGATCATTAACTTAATTTGGATTCATGAGAATAAAACCATGAACAACAATCTCAAGAATTACAATTCAAAATTTGAATACATGTAGATGAAAGTTCAATTAACCATATTTTAGATTTAAAAAACATTTTAGCATCGAAATTAAGTAACAATATTTTAGCATATTTTTTTTGACTAATTTGATAGATGAAAAAAGACTATATAGATGAAAGTTCAATTAACCATCCAGACTTATAATTTAAAATGTTAAGTAAAATTTTTCAAACACCTATATTAAGTGTGAATTTGATTGAGGTTACTTTTGATCATCTTTCTAAATCCTCCAATGAAACTATACATTTGATAAAGAGATATTATAAAAGTTGCTTTATATGTTTTGACACTTTGTTTGACTACAAATGTGATAAACACTATCCTTACGTTTTAAGTCTAGAAGAAAAAAACATTTGACAACAACTCCTAAAGTGTGTCCAAAATATGATAGGTTGAAATTGAATTATAGAAATAATTAAGATGAATTGGATAATATTTTGAATTTGACAATATATATATATATATATATATATATATAGGGTATTTAAAATTTAAAATTAATAAAGTTGAGATGTGTTTTAAAGGAAAATTTGTGGATGTCCTCAATTATGTTTTTGATATTTTATCAATAATCCAATTACATTAATCTTTTTTATGTATTAAAAAGGTTAAATACATATCTGAATGTTAAAATGTGTATTAAGATTTAAATATTCAAATCTGAATACATAAAAATATTAAAGTTAAGACCTTTCTTAACTACAAAATACAAATAAATGAGGTCTTAATTGTGTGGCTAAGATTTATAGTTTAAACTAATTTTTAGATATTTGTGTAGTTGAAATTCATTTTATTAAGGATTAAAAAAAAATTAAGTTAAATTGTTTCTAATTATAGTAAGGTGACATTCTTTTTGGGATGGACTAAAATGAAAAGAGTGTCACAGAAAATGGAACAGAGGAAGTATTAAGTTAACTTTAAATGTTCATTTTATCCTTAATGAAATGATCGTATAAAGCTTTTTCTTATCCTTTCTTCATAGACTTGGTTCACACCTGTGTTAAAAAGCGAGTTAGATTTTATTAAATTATAGCCACACAAATATCTATGATTAGAGGGAGACGTTCGATATTCGATTTGAAATTTTTAAATTTTAGATTTAGTAATTCATTAAATGGTAGTTAAAGATAGATACCAAATATCAAATTTTTAAATTTTAATTTCATAATTTGGTAATCGATAAATTAAACTTTGATTCAATATAATATTCTGTAATATGATGTTGAAGTTCTAGCCGATTGTCTAACAAAGTTAATAGTATTGCTCCAATTATTTCAATTTTCTTATGTGAAGACATAATATAATAAAAGATCAATACATAACAAGACATCAAGAATTGCAAATTGACACAACTAAAAGACATAAATATATTTATGTTTAATCTTTAAAATTCTCTTTCGACTTGTACCAATTAGTAATATAACTAACGTGGTTATATATGTCATTCATTAAATAATAATTTGATATTATATCAAATGGTATTAATGTCTCGTACCAATCTCAAATTCAAATACCGTTATTCTAAAATTTAACTCATAAATATCATACCAAATATCAAATACCATATACCAAATTATAAAAAAATTTGATTCGGTTCGATTTTTTATGCCCAACCCTATCTATGATTTACTTTAAATCATATTTTTTTCTATGTCAAATCAAATAACATCACATATGGAGGGCGAATCAAACTAGATGAAATACTTTCGACACGTGTGGCATACCGATTGGTCGTTAGATGGTATTCCACGTGGCATAGAAACCAGCCAACAGAGTGGGAAGCACCTGCCAGCTCAACAGCAGCCAGATAGAATTTAGTGGTCCCCAGTATCTTAATAATAATAATAAATAAAAGTAAAGTGAAAAAACAAGCTCTGAATGACTGCCACGTGTAACACAGACAACCATTACCTTGTTGTCCCCAAATGGTCCCCCTGGCCCACTTGCCAAAGAATCTAAAATGTTTTCGTGGCTGTCGTTTGTTCACCCAACAGCTGTCTAGATTTTTTTCTATTTTTAAAAAATAAAATAATTTAAATTTATGTTTTTGTTTTTTTTTAACAGATAAGATATTCATCGTATCTTTTTTCTTTTATACAGTGCTTGCTTTTTCCTCACTTCTTTATATATTGGAGTATCAAAAAAAGAACTCAAGGAGACTTCTTGCTACTTTTATTTTTCTTTTTCTTTTTTTGTCAAAATGGTTGCGTTTGAAATAATTTATGCGTAAATCGATATCGACAGTGACAGGGTTAAGATTTTTCACCATGAATATATTAAAAATATTTTTTTTGAGTTTTATATTTGAACGATTAAGTGAGTGAATTTTCTATATCTATATATCACCAAATACTTTTTCTACCTAAAATATATATCACTATGTTCAGATAATTGGAAAGTGAAACCCGATAATTCAAATATGAAACTTCAAAAGTTAGAATACTTTAGGTACATCTATTTTATCATGACTCAAAATTTATTGTATGTGTTCGAGAGAAATGAATCCCTTATTAAAGAAGATAACAAAATTTAAACAAGTTTCATTTCTATCACTAGATCGTGAGACTAATTTGTTGTTGGATTTTTTGAGAACCCTTTCCCATCATCCTAGATCCACCCCCGCATGCCTCTCGACTATTATTTGATCTGATAATTGCTCTCTTACTGACACAAATATTGGATAACTCTCTCTATATATAATGAAACTTAAGGCTATGAGACAAAATCCCCTAATGAAATTTTTCTTCCAATTCTTTCATATAGAGATAGATAAGATAAGATAATATCCTTATAATTGATCCAATTATAACATAATTGATTGGTTGATGGTATATGTTTTTTCCAATTAATTTCATATTTCAATTTTTTATTAATACTCCCTCTAGTTCAATATAAATAAATTATTTGAATGTAAATACATTTAACTTATAATAATACTTGCTACATGAATAAGGTAACAAGAGGGAAATACAAGGAACATCAACTAGTGCATATATAGATGCCTTAAAATGTGGATCACAAGTTGAGAAAGTGGGGTCAACTCAAAGAACTTTGCAAGTTAAAAGGTAAGGTTAAAAAAACTAGTTGATGATTTGTGTACATCACATTATAAGATATATACCTTTTTGGCCTACAAATATAGTACTAGATCCATCATGTTTGAAGTAATGAATAGATAAGAAGCACAAAGCATTTTGGTCTTTGTCTAGTTTTGTTCTTTTACTTTGTGATCCTTTTGCTTCTAAGTTTTAGCTAAAAGCTCTTATAGAGCTAATCATAGTATGTTCTATTTTTTGTCCTAACAAAAAGCTATATTGTTGTTGTTAGCAATAGGAAGGAGAACATATAGTTACTTGTTACTCCATTCCATGAGGTATTAAACCATTTTCTTATTGTTCGTTTTTAAAAAAATGACACATATTATGAAAAGACGATAAGAGAATGCCACATGTCAAAATTGTTGAGATTGAAATATCAGCCAGAGCCAGAAGTTTGATTGAGAGGGTTCAAAATTTGAAGAAGTAAACACACGAACTAGTCGAAAGGGGTACGATATCTATCATATGTACATAAAAAGTTATTTTAACCATGTATAGATAATATAATTTTTCATCGAAGGGGGTTCAGATGAACCCCCTGACTGTATGCTGGCTCCGCCCCTGATCATGTGTAAGCTACTGATTTTGAATTATGACGTTGATAAATCAAACAACAAAGAAAATTATGCTCAAAGAAGAATAATATCTACGATGGTTTGGTTTAGTGACAAAGAGAACTTGTAGACCAACAACAACAACAACATACTAAGTGAAATCCCACAAGTGGGATCTAGGGAGGATAGAATGTACACAGATCTTACCACTACCTCATAAAGACAAAGAGGTAGAACTTGTAGACCAAACAACATAAATTTCTCTACAAGTTGCAAGTACTCTAGTGTTATAAGCATTCGAAGATCAAATTGTAGTTCTTGGATTAAAATCTATCAAAATTCGAGATGTAGCTCAAAAGCCCTTCATTTTTTAAAGAAAGATTATAGAATCTTTTAGGTGAAACTATTCATTTTGTAACTCTTTCTTGGATGAATTGTTTCCTTCTGTACAGTATCAATTTACAATACATTCAACTCTTTATCAAAACTTATAGAAATAGTGTGGATACATTGTTTATATAAAGCATATACATTATTTATATATTATATATACAATGTATATGTATGTATAATAGTATATAAGGATGTATATATAATATATATTAGTTTATACATTACTACTTGTACAATGCATATGTAATAAATAAGGACGTATGTATACATGTAATGTATAACTGCATATAAAAGTGTATATACACTTTTATACATCACGTTATACATATTTTAAAAACTAAAAAAAGAAAAATGAAGAGAATTCTATGATAAACTCAGGAAAGAAGGTAAAAAAAAAATAACTTCAAAATAGATTGTAAACTTTTTGTTTAGGCAATACGTATGGATAAATATCTCTTTATTTATTAACTCAACCCATTTTCATCTACGCAAATCAGTCAAATTCGGTCATTTGACACCCCTAAACCGAATGTCACAACATGTAACCTCAATAAATAGAATTCACACACATTGTGTTTTTATCAATCCAGACTCCTCTGCTAAGGATTTTTAGTGAAAAAAAAAAAAGAAGCACCGCGATGATTGTTAACCAATATAACTTGTATTAAAGTCAATGGCTCGATGAGACGAGTATAACAATGAAAGTTGCAATATAACAATGTCTTTCTACCTTGTTGCATGGATTTCTATTTGTTGGGGGATAATTACTAATACATACCATTTGGTCAACTATTTTACTAAGATGACTGTAATATACATAACATATACACTATCAATATATATGTTGTGTATAAAAATGTATATTATATTCATAATATATGTATATTTAGCATAAAATATACACAATTTGGTGCATTATTCAACTTGAGGTATAAAATAAGTCATATTTATCCGCTTACTAATATTTATACAAGGAGCTAAACTAACATGAAAAGTATGGATTCAATAAAATCTAGTAATATTGATATATGATCCAAATTTCGTATCTATTTGTGGTGAAATTTACTGAATATATCTATATATCTTTTGTGCTTTAATTAGTTATCTGATTTTAATTTAATATGATATTTGTGTTATACTAGCAAATCACATAATATCGTCATACGGTTTATTCTTCATACTGAATAATGATGGTGTTAGGATTTTGATTTAGAGGGTTCAAAATTTGAAGAAGTAGGCACATAAACTTATTGAAGAAGGTTCAACATCTACTATATATACATGAAAAATATTTTAATCATGTATAAATAGTATAAGTTTTCACCGAAAGAAATTGATCAGATGAACTCCCTGACCAATAGGTGGCTCCGCCAATGCTGAACAATAGTGGTTATAAATTAGAGGTACTCTTGTGTACTCTTATTTGTTTTCACAAAAATCACTTGATATATCTTTTCTACCACAAAAAGTACTAAACTTTGAGATACTAACTTCATATGTGTTTGGTTTTGGATCGAGTCGAATCTTCTGATATATGATCTTGAACAATCTTTCTCTCTCGAACGATAATAGTCCTTGAGTTCACATTTGTGTCACATCATCTCTAAATGATTCTTTTTAATAGTACCTCAATTTTTAAATTTTTTTTCTGTTTTCTCTAAGAAAAAAGAGATCAGGGACAGGCATCAAATTTGGTGGATATCTTTGACATAATTTCAAAAAAAAGTTGAATAAAAGTAAGTGCCTTTGTGTAAAAACTAACTGAACACTCCACAAAGATGGAAAGCATCAGATAATAATAGCATTAAGTGGATCTGAGGTGTCAGCCACTTATAATGCAATTACTAACTTCTCATCCATCACCATTTTACAACAACAACAACATCACTTAGATAGTGTGTACGCAGATTTTATGTATATTTAAAATAATATCATATTTGCTTATTGCTAAAATATTCATTATTGTTGATCTTGTTTCACCTTAATTGTATTTGAGCAACTTAAAGTCATAATGTCTTGGTGTGTGAGGGAATATCATTTTTCTTTTGTATGTCTAGGGAGTTACGTTTTAGAAAAATTCAAGACAGGTAAAAAAAATTCAAACTTTTTTGTTTTTTCATTTGATCGTTGATGTGCGAAAAGTTACAATTTTGAGTTTGGCATCCCAAACTTTGTACATGATCATTGAGAAGAGACTGGAGTTCTAACATGTATCAAAACGAAAAAATATGAACACAATTCATAGAGAATCAGAGACGATATGAGATGGGTTTTTTTTGTCTGTTTAAAGGATGCGAGACTCCATTTGTCCATATTAATTAGCCCTCGGATATTTCTAGAGAGATTAGATAAGAGGGTGAAGCCTTCGAGTTCCTCAAATCTGTGATAGCGACGCTAGTGCATCAGCTGGCTTGTTAGCCTCCCTATAGTAGTGGACTATATTCTCGAACTAACTACACTATTTGTATATATTAGAAGTCCATTGATGATATAGGATTGGGGAAAGCTTGAACCTATATTCCTATTTTTTGTCGCTGTGAAATTACTACTACTAAAATGTAAGATTAATTTTACATGCTACAATGAATAAGCCTCACGAACTACTAACAATATTATTCACATATCGACTATTTTGTGTTATTTCATCATAGGCAGTCAAAATTTGGTTCTTAGTTATAGATCTATTCACCTCCCCAGACTTCAATTACAAACTCGTACTATTTTCGTTCTAATTTGGACTAATTTTTTAACATATATGAAATTCCTACGAACCACACAAATATATATACACACCTTCGTGTGCAATTGTATCCCTACTATATTCGACGTAACGAGGTTTTATACATTAAAGTTTCAGAATCTGATAAACTGAAATTTCTTGAACTAGACTACAAGCTGCACATTATAAGGCCAAACAGAAACTACATGAACAATTAATCATGTAACTATAATCATGTTATAAGTAGGCCTTTGATCATAAATTCTAAATATTTTTCGCATTATTTGGAATTTATGAAGTTAGAATTGCAGTTAAAATTAAAAGGCTTTATTTGGAATTTACAAAGTCGGAGCTGAAATCAGAATTGAAGATGGAATTATGTTTGATTATACTTTTTGTAAAGAATATTTTGAATATTGTTCATGTTTGAATCATAATTGGATCGACTTTTTAGCAAAGTAAAAAATATATTGCTAAAAATTTAATATTATAATTTTATAAGATCTAGTTTTGTTAAAATAACAAATTCTAGCCAATTAAAAAATCATCTGATTAAAAAAATATAATTCTTGGGGAGAAATGAATTTTCAAATAAGACCTCCACATCACTTTTTCCTATTAATAAAATATGTTTAGAGCTTCCTTTCCGTATATTGATCAGTTTGATTTGATTTTATACATTGTCGGTTTAATTTATTAATTTTTTATTTTTAAATATGCTAAACCAATAAAATATTTTTTATTGATTTTTGTTTTATCTGTTTTAAGTCCTTAACGGTTCAGTTTTCGGTTTACCCAATAAGAATGATAGTGAAAATTTACATTAATAAAAACAGATGGAGTACGAAGACTATGTTTACAAACTTGCAAAAATTATAATTAGTTAATTACAAACTAAAACTAAAGTTAAAACCAAGTTGTCCAAATAGGCAAAATACTGTTATAATGTCATATTACTATTAAATTACTAATATTTAATATTTACGAATAGGTAAAATAGTAAATTATTATAATCTTATTGGATCGTCGGTTTATCCAGTAACCCAATAGTATAAATCTATACCGAACCAATAATCCAATATATATTTATTAAAATCCTTAAAAACTCAATAACTTAATAACCCAATAACAATAAACCAATAACATATTTATTGATTCGATTTAATTGATTGATTCAATTTTTGCATACCTCTACTTTCGAGAACAATTTTGATCAGTACAACTAAAACCAAAACTACACATCAAACATTTTTGGCTTGAGAGAAAGATTCTGTCCTCTGTCCTTTATTAATTTCAACCAATTTCTTGATGAATGACATCAAAATTTGTCTATTTTCACCTTAGTCTTAAGACAGCTATCAGGCATATCAATATTTATAATCAAGATTCTATATAAATATTATTAAAGACTTTATATTTAGCAGCAATAATATTAATTTAATTATCACTAAAAAAAATTTACGACAATAAATACTACCACTAAATGTCTCTTTTATTGTACTACTATCGGCCTAATTGGAATGTAAATCACATGAAAAAGTTTATTAGAAATAAAAATAATTTCATTTCAAGAATTAAGTCTTATTCTCCTTTCTTTCAACAATTTCTCAAATTACAAGCCAAATTTCTATAGATACATGCCCTTTGAAGGATATGTGATGCACATAGTTATTTTTACGAATTAGTCAATAATTTTATAAAAATAATAACTAACACATGCATTTTCTTACACTAATAATAAAAAAATATTTTCATTATCAATGTATATAACTTAAAACAGACTTTAAATATATCAAGAAATGAATTTCAATGGAGCCATGTGCATATATAGCTAGGGAACGGAAGGAGATTCATTCCAACCTTGATCTTCATCAGAACTAGGTCAAAATTACTTTCTTTTTTCTTATGTATATATGTATATATATTTATGATAAATTTGATTTCGCTTAACTAATTCTTTCTTTATTTACTTATTTATATATACTTTAAAATCACTTACTGAAAATTCTGACTCTGTTTTATAATTTGGAGCTTGTTTTAGGCCAAGGTGCTTCACTTGAGTTAATGTCCTATCATAATGTCCAAAATAACATGTAAGGAATATTTTTCTAATGATTTTGTTTTGTCTTCATGGATGAAATTGTGGGGTCTTCAAACATAAATGTTCTAATATTAACAGACAGTACATAAGTAAGTGGGATGTTGATTGCCTTGGTGAAAAAATAAACAATTATATATCCAACTCATAAATTCTTTGAAAAAGTTTCTTACATTCACACTAACATTTTTGACATGAGAAGGAACAAAAAAAAAAACTAATATTCCTTCATAAATTGATTAATAATTAATTTGTTGCTAAATAGCTCATAGATAATATGATTTTTTATATTTATTATTTAGCAAAATAAAGTTGAGAATTTGACTGTATGGGTGCTTTTGAAGTGGTCTCACCAAATGTTTAATTATTATATAGAAATTAAGGAATCTTAATCATGTTACTTGGTTATCATTATTAATGAAGAAAGAAGGAATTTTAACTAAAATTAGACCAATCTATTCTATGATTAGATCATTTTGCTTGGCCAATAAAAGAAACTTAGGAGCAAAATTCAACTTAGTACCTCTAGTTACTTCATTTCACCCCTCTAATCATGGACAAATCTAGTGAAGAAGCTATAGATTTATTCAAACGTATAAATTTTGAACTCTTTAAATTAGACGGGATGAGATAAAATTTAAATTCAAATTCAAATCTTGATTTTTTACTCGTTTTTGGAATTTATATTGCTTGATTCTTCAAAAATATTTGTATCATATACGTATCAGATCCTTCAAAAGTGAAAGATCAAGCTATGTAGGTTCAACATTCATTTAATTACTAATAGGTAATATCATGTGATATATAGAGTCATGATTTTTACTTTCCATTATAGATTTACACTTTCAATCATGTTATATATTGCCTAGTCATGAAATACCATTCAAGTCCAACAAAAGAATTTTGAAAAAGAAGAAAATGATACTATTAGATTAAGATAGGTAAGAATGACATAATGCTTGTGTCATTTTCTTTAAGACAATTATATATATAAAAAATTATATATGTTCCAAAGGGGTAAAATAAAAACAGCTGGGGTGATAGATATGAATTATATTCTTTGTTGGGATTGTGACTAGTTCCTTTCATTTCACTTTTTTGGATTCCTCATGAGGCCATATATATTCTTCTTTTCCTTTTTAAATTTTAAGTTTTTGTCTGGTATTCAGTATTTATTTTGAGATTCTATTAATCTAAAAATATGCTCAAAGGTCTGAAGCGTTTTTTCTTTAAAAAACAATTCTATATCAACTACTCAAATAAGATATTTCTAATTAAAATAAAAATGATAATCTTAAATGGTATCTTTTTTCCTTTTCATGCTTTTGGATTTGTGAGAAAGAGATCACTTCTTATATACATTTATCTATATGGGGTCCTCTAACACAATAATAATTGATGATCAATGTCAAGAATACTTTAGTTTAAGTGACTTTTGATCTCATATTTGCTACTCAATATTAGGCATCATGCATCATCCTAGAATCTACTTTTTACTTTGTAATGGAATATATTAAAGCAAGAAAAAAATGAAAAGAAAAAGATACTTCTATTACTCCCTTCTTTGTTTTTTCTTGATTTTCACACATCTTAGTTATATAATTTTTAAGATATTACAATAATCCAATCATATCCTTTGTTCTTTTTATTCCAACTTGAACCATACACAACATGATCAACAAATGTATTATTAATCAGTGACAGAGTCAGAAATAAAAAAATATTTAACTTGAGAGTCAAACCTGTAATATTTTATAGAATAATTTAAGGTGGAGCTACACTATGTTTAGGGGTTCATCTGAAATCCCATTCAACAGAAAATTATACTATTTATACATAGTTAAAATAATTTTTTTATGTATTTATAGTAGATGTTGAGCTATAAATTTTTATATATATACAGTAGATATCGAACTCCCTTTGACTATTTCATATGTTTACTTCTTTAGATTTTGAACCCCCTTAGTGAAAATCCTGTCTCCTCCACTGAAATAATTCACCCATAATTTCATAAATCTCAATGCATCTCTAGTTGATCTCCAAACACGAAAGTATTAGCAACAACCCATGTTTTACATCAGTGAACTGGTTCGATGAGAAATGAGTGAAAAGATCATGTTCTACAACATAAATTTCTCATTAATTTTGTGATAAGAAAAAACTTTTATTTTTATAGTTTATAATAATATATGTTCATCTCTTTTTTTTTTCATCTGTATCTACTATCTGCTTTGAAATTTGACTAATTCAGATTAGAATGAAAGTCTAATTTTAGAGGTAAAACACTTCCTAGGAGGAAAGTCTATTCCAACTATTACATAGACTTGATCAAAAGCTAGAAAGCCTAGAATAGTCACTAGTGTCATATTGATTGAATATTATTTTTTATTTTTATATATATAAGTTGGAATCTAATTTTTTGAGTCTTTTAAAATCTTTAGAAATGGATGAGACCAAGTGAATGTAGTGCACTAAGAAGGCAAAAATTTATAGATTCAATCATTGGATTTGGATTCCAACTCTTGGCCATACCAAAAGAAATTAAATCCCAAGATTGATCTTGATCTAATTGAATTGACTTTTTTATGATTTGTTTGTTTGCCATTTTGGCCTTCTTTTATTTTAATTTGTCCCCTTTTTTTCCCTTTCTTTCTTTTGCTTTATGCATTGATAATAACTCTCTTTGCTTATTTAGATCCAATGGATGTGGTTTAAGGCTTTTTTAAAAAGCACACTAATCTTCTGTTTTTGTTTTAATCTTTTGTGTAATATAGTACAAGAATTATGGACCTTTTTTCTAATTTCTACATTCGTGTGTTGATTAAAGGGAAAAGAAGAAAAGAGAAGTAATTAAAGAACCCCACTCCCACCCTACACCCCACACCCTAACCAAATGGTGGTGGGGTGGGGGAGGGAGGGGGGTAAGTCAATCATATAAGTTGCTAGTACTAGCGTAGCTACATATAGTTCCGGGTGATTAATCAGACATTTTTCATCGAAAAAATATACTCTTTCTGTTTCATTTTATGTGATAGTCTTTTCTTTTTTGTTCGTCACAAAAAGAATGTCTCTTACTCTAATTGAAAATAATTTAACTTTAAAATTTTCTTCTTATCCTTAATTAAATGATTCTCAGTCACTCAAATATTTAAGAATTATTTTAGACCACAAGTTTCAAAAGTCTTCCTTTTTTTCTTAAACATTGTGCCAAGTCAAAGGGTGTCACATAAAATGAGACGAAGAAAGTATTACGTATATAAAAAATTATACGAAATATATCAATAAAAAATTATTTTTCATATATATTGAATCTTGAACCCCTTAATAAAATTTGTGATTTCGTGGTCGTAAATAGTATGGTTTATAATGCAAAGGATAGGTCACTACCACATGGCACAACTTCTAATAAGTCACCTAAACAACAATTGATGATCAAGAAATGCATTATAAACATTTTAACATGCTTGTAATGAATTTAAAAGATTTTCTAAATAGAGCTAACTTAGGTTAAGACAATGTCTAAAAGTCGAGTTTTGAGATAAAGATACTTCAGGTCAGATTAAGTTTACTTTAACTTTTTGAATGATTTCATAATATTTCTCAATAACGATTCAAAATTGAAACAATTGCAGAGTTACCCATTAATAGTAATAGAACTTTGCGCAAAAAAATTTCTCGTGATATGAGTTACTGCCCCTTGATCAATCGTATGATTATAATTAAATTACTACCTATAAATGATAGGAAAGACTCAAGATTAATACCTTGGAGTGGTAGATAATAAGATAGAAGTCTTTTTTGATGGAGCATCCAAATCATTGACTTGGGTTTAAATTATTGAATTGGACTCAAGTGGATCAAGAATATTTTAGGATAATTTTATCTTCTTTTATTTATTTTTTTTTTTGGGGGGGGGGGAGGGGTCTTTTCCTTTTTCCTTGCGAAAACACAGTTTGGG
>JBCEWC010006904.1:0-22252 GCA_038996855.1 Solanum aculeatissimum | reverse complement strand
TTGATATGATAAGCTATGTAGATGAGCTACTCCTATTGCATTGATATGGAAATGGTTTTGGAAATTCTTGTTGGCTTGTTAGCCTAAGTATGGATATGGATTTGATAATGACATTGTTCACCTAATGATGCATGATTTTGAAAAGAATGTCAACCCTCTGTTTGAAAAACTTGCATGTGTATATGTATTCCCGTCGGATGAGTCTTAGCACCGAAAGATTGGAGTCGGGTGGACTATCTCCAAGGGTCCATACTCTCCGTCAAACTATATGTCAACATGGAATTTCTCCCTATATGGGATGACTTGTTATGATTCCCCTTGTTGAAGGGTGACTAGGGATCTATGTGGCAAGTAGTCCGAATCCAAGTAGTAGCTTGCTCAGGTTCCCTCTAGTGTCAGTCAAGGTCACATCCCCGTTATAATATGATTTGTATGTTGCATTTCATGTATCATGGCATGGCATATTGTTATGATATATTTATCCTTTGGCTATGTACATTCCTTTCGTATCACTTGTCCCCTTGTCATCTCGCTTGGTCATATTATCATGTCATATGCATTGTATTCCCTTATACTTAGTGCATATTATGTGCTAACCCATACTCTTTCTCTACATGTTCTAACCATGTAGGGACTAGTGATGACCTCTATCTTCCATTGGATGACGAGTCACATCTTTGAAGCTACTTGCTTATGGTAAGACTTTTTGTTCAAGGGCTATAACAACTTTCTATCTTCCTTGTATCATTTTATTTTCCTTTCTTTATGACTTGAGGGTGATCTCGGATTATGTCGAGGCCCCGTTCTATCTTATGTAGAGGCTATGTTGGACATGTAAAACTCTTGCTCATTGTATTATGTTTTACTGAGATATTATGACTATTGGGATTTGATTATAGGAATGATGGTCAGATTATGCTTATGAGTATGTATTGTGCTTGTGAATTTTGGGAATGTGCTTATGTGGAAAATCCCCTAACCTGGTATGCCCCCATAGCTTGAATCCTACTTACCCGCCTCTTAGAAATACTTGTTATGTGCTATGTGATCCATGTTCATCCCACTCCCGACAACATCCCCATAGCTTGAGTCCAAAGCCCCGTTTTCCCTAGAAATATGTGCTATGTGTTTATGTTTCCACGCTTTCGAACAAATAATATGAATAATGATGCTATGATGGCTTGATCGAGAAGTTACGGGTTCTTCTTCGACATGTCACATCTATGCCCCACTTCCGGATCATAACACTAGGATTATGTATGTCCCCCCAAGCTAAAGGCCTAGAAGTGCAGAAAAGTTGAGCTGGAAATGTCGAAGACTTATTCCACAAAGCCCAATTCAAGGCCCGTGGTTTGAACCATGAGCCATAAACTAGGCTCGTGAATGAGTACCTTAGGAAGATAGAATTGTTCTAAGTTCAAAGTGATCCACGAAGAGCATCTACAGCTCATGGAAGTGAGAATGGACCATAGAAAGGATCGTAGGTGTGAGTTTTAGACATAAAGGAAATTTGGAGTTTCTAGAAGGTAACTCATAACCAACATGATGACTCATAGTCCATTACATGGTCCAGCCTTAGTAGATGGGGTCCTGAACAATGGCAAACCTTTACTAAGTGCGAAAGGGCTCCACAAGGCCATCCACGACTCATGGAATGAAGGATGGACTGTGGATAAGTATTTCTTGGTTGGTGATTGGTAACTAGATTTTGAAGATTAAAAAAGAGAATAAGAAGATGAGAACCACAACTCGTGGTTCCATCTATGGCTCGTAATTAAGGTCTCGTGGATTGAATTCGACAATTTTAATGAAGGGAAATTTTGTCCTTACTATCAATCCTAACTCTAAACAACTTCATTTTTGTAACTCTTTAGGCTCCTATTCAGACCATAAAACCCTAGAATCCATATCATTTTCCATCATTCCACTTTCTCACAAATTCTAAGGCATTCATCCTCTCCAAGAACAAGGCAAGGAGGCTAGAGTTTTCAAGGGTCTTCATCATAATAGCAAGTTCCTTCTTCATAGGCTTACCTAAGGTATGTGAGTTGATTCTTAGGTCTTCTTTCACCCACAAAGTCCTACATTAATATCTTCTACCTTTTTTATAAGTTCCTTAAATACTACTATGTGTGCTAATGATGATTTCCTAATGTATTATGTTATAATATGTCTTCAATGTTATCATGTGGTGTTTTACCAAGTATTTTCATGTGTTTTAAGTTAATTATGATAACCCCAATGATTTAGGTTTTGAACGAGAAGAGTGGGCTATCAATGCATGTTTTTATATGCATATTATTCCCATGATCATGCATCTTTCTTATGGTTTATGAATTTTTCTCAACTAATGATTTGGCCCACTAAGTTTGAAGTCAATCCTTGGATATTTTATTATGATAAGTAGGGAATAAAAGAGAGGTTTTAAGTTAGTGATTTGTCAAAGATATAAGTATGTCAATGATGCCCTAAATGATGTTTATGATGGTCCCCAAGATGAAAGGAAAATTCTCACTTGGTGCTTCCTTAAGTTTTGAGCTGCTCTTGAGATTGCTACTTATGATTCAAGTATCATGATTTGACTAAGTATATGTTTTAAACATCCCGTGGTATGACTTAGCACAGAACGAGGCAATGAGGTGGGGTTCGGTAAGTGAACCCTCGAAGAAACCCTTTACCCTATTAACTATGTGCCACCATAAGAGCCCTTGTAGGCTAGGCTAGTAGATCTACGTAGGTCTATTATGATTTATTATAATGCATTCTATGTGATGGAGTTCCACTTGGCAAGTGGTCTTCCCGTGCCAATGTAGGGGGTTATGTTGGATTCCATGTAGTAGCTCACATGGTCTTATATGTTGGTTACAGACCATTCCCACAAAAGTGTGATATTGGTGTCTTTGTTCCATCATATGTGTTTTATATATGCATTACTTTTAGTCATATTTAACGTAATTCCTTGTGCATGCCTGAGCTCATATGAAGGTTTCCCTTTTAATAATTCATGAATTAAGGTTTTTACCTCACAAATGATGGCATTACAATATCAAACTCGCATTGCATCTCACATACTTAGTACATTCCAAATGTACTAACGACTATTTTGCCCACATGATGCACCGTGTTGGGACAAACGCTCCTCCCTCGGCTCGTGGCTAGTTCTTTCGACATTCCAAGACTAGTTTTATTCTGGTGAGCCCTTAATTCAAGACTCAACCTATTTCCTTTCTTACTATGTATTTTGTACATGATATATATTTGGGTTTTTATACTGGAGGCTTTTACTTTCTATGTTCAAATTTGAAATCTTTTCTATTTGAGGAAAACCAAACATTTATCAATTCTTGCTTTTCCATGTTCTGATTGGTATGATTATGGACACTATATATGCTTTTAGATGTTGCTTTTTATTCAAATGATATCTCATAGACCCTATCCCATTTTATCCACAAAATTAATGAATTTATACCTATGAATGCTTGTTATGCTAAGATTGATTGGATAAGGTACCCACGACTGTCTCATTGGCTGTGTTACAACTAGGCCCTAGGCTTGGGTTGTGAAAAACTTGGTATTAGAACACGGGGTCTTAAAATATTCCTTGGATGTCCAAATATACTGCATCGAATAGCGTCTCATTCAAGGTTGTGAAGCACGCCACAACTATGAGTTAGAGGCTATGAGATATATAGGAAAGTCTTCCCTTATCATTAATCATGCCATGCCTTTAGAGTTGTCTAAGGTTCTCCTATAACTAACTATGATCTCTTTACTATTTCTAAATCATATGACCAAGAAGAGCTCGACAACCAAGGAACACGCCCGATCAATAATCCCCTCCATTGAAATAAGATGATGGGATGTCTCACGTGGATTTTAGAGCCGTATTCACCGTGCTAGAAGAAACCTTGTCTAACCAAGATAACAGGGATATTGCTATTCCTCTCTAAGTTCCCCCTCTGGCTACATGGGTTAGAAATTTCATAAGGATGATTCCTCTAGAGTTCCACAGTTCTAAGACAAAAGAGGATCCCATCAACTTCATTAATGAGTCTTACCAGATTATCTCTGTAATGGGAGTTCCCTCAGAAAAGAAGGCCGAGTTGGTAGCCTACCGACTAAAAGGGGTGGTAAAGATATGGTATGAACAGTAGGCAGAGGAAAGGAACCAACTAGTGGGTCTAATTAAATGGAAAGAGTTCAAGGGTGCTTTTTTGGACCAGTTCTTTCCAATAGAGTTGAGGGAGGCTAAGGTACAAGAATTCATCAACCTCAAGAAAGGGCACATGAGTGTGAGAGAGTATTCTCTCAAGTTCACTAATCTCTCAAAATATGCCCCTTTCTTGGTAGCGGATCCAAGATCCTGGATGAGCAACTCCATATCTGGTGTGTCGAACTTGGTGCCAAAGGAGTGCAAAATGTCCATGCTTGTGAAGGATATGTACTTCTCCCAGTTGATGTCATATGCCAAATAAATCGAGGAGGAAGGTTGAGGGAGAGAGAAAAGGAGTCTAAGTGGACTCGGGTAGATGGTGGGGGGATATTCTCACCAAAGGATAGGAGGCCACAATAAGTTCCAAGGTGGCCAAGGGTCTACCAACACTCTTTCTCCTCGATCCACCAAAGATAAAGGGGTAGCTCTAAAGCTGCAAACTCCTAATTTACCCAAGTGTAGGATGCCCCACAAGTGAGAATGCTTGGTCGATTCAAATGCATGCTTAAAGTGTGGAAATCTTGAGAACCATGCAAAGGATTGTAGGAGTGGAGGTGCAAGGCCCTAAGGCCAAGGCAGAAAAGTTCAAGGTGCCCCAAAGGTCAACCGATTTTATGCTCTACATGGCTAACAAGAAGTTGAAGAGGCCCCGAATATTTTTACCAGTATGTTGAAAGTTTATAATTTTGATGTATATGAATTTTTAAACCCAGGGGAAAATTTTTCATTTGTAACTCCATTCCTCACAAATAGATTCCATTCATGTCCCAAAATCCTTAATGAGACCTATAAAGTGTGTACCCCCGTAGGAGAGTCTATTGTTACACGAAGAGTTTATAAAAATTGACCTATTTCCATCTTGCATAAAGTTATCCCTTGGACTTAGTAGAAATGTCCATGGTTGACTTTGATGTCATACTTGGAATGGATTAGTTGCATGCTTCTTATGCCTCCATAGATTGGCGAACTCGTATAGTCAAGTTCCAATTCCTAAATGAGTACATTCTTAAGGTGGAGGGTACAAAGTTTTCATGTAGAGGTCAGTTTTTTTCCTTTCTAATGGCCCGAAAAATGATCTCAAAGAGTTTCATATATCATCTAGAGAGGGTCAAGGATGTCACTTCTAAAGTCCCTTCTCTTGAGTTGGTTCCCATAGTCAATGAGTTTTTCGATGTCTTTTTGGATGAGCTATCATATGTTACTCCTGAAAGTGAAATAGATTTTGGCATAGACCTCTTACCGAAGACTCAACCTATCTCAATCTCTCCTTATAGATTTGGTCCCGCAGAGTTGAAAGAATTGAAAGAACAATTGAAATATTTGTTGGAAAAGGGTTTTATTAGACCTAGTAGGTCTTCATAGGGTGTTATAGTTTTGTTTGTAAGAAAGGATGGGTCACTCTGTATGTGTATACACTACCAAAAAATTAACAAGGTCACTATTAAGAATAAATATCCACTCTTAAGAATAGATGACTTGTTTGACCAATTTCAAGGGGCTACGTATTTCTCCAAGATTGATTTAAGGTCTGAGTATCACTAACTAAGGGTGAGGGAGAGTGATATTCCTAAGATGGATTTTTGGACTAGATATGGTCACTTTGAATTTGTTGTGATGTCTTTCGGACTCACTAATGCGCCAACTATATTCTTGGATCTTATGAATATGGTGTTCAAGCCTTACCTCGACATGTTCATAGTGGTGTTCATTGATTATATCCTAATATACGCTCAGAGTGAGGAATAACACATGGAGCACTTGAGAGTGGTGCTACAAACTTTGAGGAAGCAAAGGTTTTTTTTCAAAATTTGACATGTGTGAATTTTAGCTAAGCGAGGTTGCCTTCCTTTGACATGTTATTTCAAGGGATGGCATCAAGGTTAACCCTAAAAAGATAGAAGCAGTGAGAAATTGTCCAAGGCCATTGACTCCTATGGACATTAGGAGTTTCCTAGGCCTAGCCAGGTACTATAGGAGGTTTGTGGAAGGTTTCTCCTTCATTTCGTCCCTATTGACCAAGTTGACTCAAAAGAAAGAAAAGTTTGTGTGGACCGACGAGTGATACAAGAGTTTCTAAACTTTGAAGAATAGGTTAAATTTGGCTGCATTATTGACCCTGCCAGAAGAAAATGATGAGTTTGTTGTCTATTGTGATGTTTCAAGGATCAGGTTTGGGTGTGTGTTGATACAACATGGTAAGGTGATTATTTATTCCTCAAGACAATTGAATGTACATAAGAAGAACTACCCAACTCATGCTCTTGAACATGCGGCTGTGGTATTTGCTCTGAAACTTAGGCATCACTATTTTTATGGAGTTCATGTAGATATCTTCATCGATCATAAGATCCTTTAACATGTTCACCTAAAAGGATTTGTACTTAAGGCAACATAGGTAGTTAGAGCTTCTCAAGGAATATGATATGAGTGTGAAGTACCACCTGGGAAAAGCTAATGTGGTAGTCGACGCTCTTAGTAGAGTTCCCATGGGTAGTGTGTCTCACATAGAAGATGATGAAAAAAGGGAGTTAGCAAAAGAAGTCCATAGGTTGGCTAGATTGGGAATAAAGTTGAATGAATCTGGTAGTGGTGATGTGATAGTGTTACATGGGTTCGAATCTTCTTTGATTGAGTATGTCAAGTCCAAGAAAGACCTTGATTCCGCCTTAGTTGAATTGAAACCTTAGTGAAGGAAGAAAAGATATAAGTTTTTTTACAAGGGGTATATGGTGTACTCTGATATCAAGGAAAGTTGTGTGTACTCAATGATAATGAGTTGAGGAAGTTGATGTTGCAAAAATCTCAAAATTCTTCTTATTCTATTCATCCCAGTTCTACAAAAATGTATAAAGATTTGTGGGAGATCTATTGGTGGAATGGAATGAAGTGGGACATTACCAAGTTTGTAGCCGAGTGTGCCAATTGCAAACAAGTCAAAGTTGAGCATGAAATACTAGGTGGCCTAACTCAAAATATTGATATTCATACTTGAAAGTGGGAGGAGGTCAATATGGACTTTGTAGTGGGGTTGCCTAAGACCAGGAAAAGTTTTATCTCCACATGGGTGATAGTGGATCGAATGACAAAGTTAGTTGTTATCAGTTAAATCAACATTTAGGACCAAAGATTATGCTCACTTATATATCTAAGAGTTGGTGAGGTTTCATGGGATTCCGTTATCCATCATATCAGATCCTGGTGTCCAATTTAACTCTTAATTTTGGAAATCTATCAAAAGGAGTCTTGTTGAGTACTGCCTTCCATTCCCAAACCGATGATCAAGTCAAGAGAACCATTTAAACATTGGAAGATATGTTGAGATCTTGCATGTTGGAGTTAAAGGGGAGTTGGGATGATCATTCCTCTCATTGAGTTTGCCTAGAATTATAGCTTTCATGCAAGCATCAAAATGGCACCATTTGAGGCTTTGTATGGTAGATGGTGTAAATCACTTATTTGGTGGTTTCAAGTGGGTGAAGCCTTTCTAGGGCCATACTTAGTCATGGAAGTAATGGAAAAGTAAAACTCATAATGGAAAAAATAAAAATGGCCCAAAGTGGTCAAAAGTCCTACTCTGATGTGAGGAGAAGGGCTCTTGAGTTCAACATTGGTGATTGGGTCTATTTAAAGGTATCCCTCATGAAAAGTGTGATATGTTTTGGTAAAAAGGAGAAATTAAGCCCCGAGTATGTAGGGCCTTACAAAGTGGTGAGAAGAATAGGCAAAGTGGCATATGAGTTAGACCTACCCAAGTAAATGAATTTGATTGATTCGGTCATTCATGTATCAATGTTGAGAAAGTTCATAGGCGATGGAAACTCCATAGTTCCCTGGGAACATGTGAACATTAAAGAAAACTTGAGTTTTGAAGAAGTACTGGTTGAAATCCTAGACCAGAAAGTGAAGAGGTTAAGGAGCAAAGAAGTTGTGTTCGTCAAAGTGCCAGGGAGAAATCAACAAGTTGAAGGTGCGACATGGGAAGTGGAAGCAGACATGATGAAGTGTTACCCGCATCTATGTCACTCTACTCAAGCCTAAGGTATTAAGTTATTCTTTCCCAAAACCTCCAATTTCTTGCATTTCAATTTTTTCATGATACATACACTCATTTCTATGTTTATGGACTATTTTGAAATATATTTTAAGTATGGGTTTTGAAAACATTATGAAAAGATATTTAGGTTGCATAATTCATGCATGCTAGGTTGTTAGCTAATTTGTAACTCCTTAGAACCAACATTTAGGTACATTTGGGGGCGAATATTCTCAAGGGAGAGATATTGTAAGGACCCCAAGTTAGGGGCTTAGAAGTGCAAAAATATTGGGTTGAAAATGTCCAGGACTCATTCCACGAAGCACAGTTCATTGACCATGTTTTAAACCATTAGCCATAGACCAAGATCATGGATAAGTACCTCAGGAAGATGGAATTTTGCTAAGTATGAAGTGATCCACAAAGAGCATCTGCCGCTCGTGGAAGTGAGCATGGACCATAGACAAGGACATAGGTGTGAGTTCCATACATAAAGAAATTTGGAGTTTCTAGAATGTAACCCACTACCAATAGGACGACCTATAGTCCATTTCACAGTTTGTGGTTCGCCTTCGTAGATGAGGTCCAGAAAAGTGGAAAATCTTACTAAGTGTGGAAGGGATCTATAGGGCCATCCATAACTCATGGAATGAAGGATGGCCCGTGGATAGGTGTTTCATAGTTGATGGTTGGTAACCAATTTTTGAAGATTGGAAAAGGAGAATAGGGCGATTAGAACCACGACTTGTGGTTCCATCCACAGCTTGTAATTGAGGTCTCATGAATTAAATTCGACAATTTTAATGATGGTTAATTTTGTTCTTTCAATCTATCCTAACTCTAAACTACGTCATTTTTGTAACTCTTTCGGCCCTTATTAAGACCTTAAAGCCCTAGAATCCCTATATTTTTCCATCATTCCACTTTCTCACAAATTCTAAGGGATACATCCTGTCTAAGAACAAGGCAAGGAGGCTAAGGTTTTCAAGGGTCTTCATCATAACAGCAAGTTCCTTCTTCATAGTCTTACCTTAAGGTATGTGAGTTGATTTGTGGGTCTCCTTTCACCCACAAAGTCCTATATTAAAGGTTTCTACCTTTTTTTAAGTTTCTTAAATACTACCATGTGTGCTAATGATGATTTCATGATGTTTTATGTTATAATATGCCTTCAATGTTATCATGTTATGTTTTACTAAGTATTTCCATCTATTTTAAATTGATGATGATGACCCCAATGATTTAGGTTTTTAATGAGAAGAGTAGGCTATCAAAGCATGTTTTATATAAGCATATTACTCTCATGATCATGCATATTTCTTATGGTTTATGAGTTTTCCCAATTAATGATTTGGTACACTAAGTTTGTAGTCAATCATTGCATATTATATGATGACAAGTAGGGCATAAAATAGAGATTTTAAGTTAATGAGTTTTCACAGATATAAGCATGTCAATAATGCCCTAAATGATGTTCATGATGGTCCCCAAGATGAATAAACAATTCTCACTTGGTGGTTCCTTAAGTTTCAAGCTACTCTTGAGATTTCTACTTATGATTCTAAGTTTCATGATTTGACTAAGTATATATTTTAAAGAATTTGTGGGATGACTTAGCACTGAATGAGGAAATGAGGTGGGGTTCGGTAAGGGAACCCAAGACACAACCCTTTGCCCCATTAACTATGTGCCACTATAGGAGCTCTTGTAGGATAGGATAGTGGATCCACGTAGGTCAATTGTGATTTATGATGATGCATGGTATGTGATAGAGTTCCACCCGACAAGTGGTCTCCCCATGACAACATAGGGGGATATGTTGGATTCCATGTAGTAGCTCACATGGTCTTAGATGTGGGTTAAGGTCCATCCCATAAAAGTATGATGGTGTCTTTGTTCCATAGCATGTGTCTTATTTATGCATTATTGTTACTCATATTTGACATAATTCTTTGTGCATGCTTGAGCTCATATGAAGGTTGTTGATATCTCTCAAGCTAAATCTCTTTTTGAAGGTTAAAGCGGTCGTTGTCAAGTAAATAACCTAAGCAAGGTTAGGGTCGAATCTCATAGGGAATATGGTAAACTCCAGAATAATTCAAAGCAAAGTGGGGTGATTAACCTACTTATCTCCCAAAAGGGGTTTTTTTGTAATTTTAAGCAAAATAAATCTAGACTAATGCAAGTATTATGAAATCAATAGAAGAACTAACTAGGGTTATGTGTTCCCCATGATTCCTTAATTCAGTATTGCCAGATAGTTATAATCTTTTCTAGTATGTAGATGTAGAACAGAAAGTTATGTTTACCAAAAATTTTGATCTAGCTGTAAGGTAAATTTCACTGTGGGATTTGATCCATCTCTGTAGTGTGACACTACTAACCCTTACCTATTATCCCAGTACAATCTCCCCTTGATCCAGTTTGGTTGATTAGATGAGAAAACATGAATTGAATCTTATTAATTATTCTATTTTCCTATTCATTACCTTCTTGATCTGGCAAGTAACACTAGGCAAGTTCTAACGTTAGCCACCGTTAAAAAACTTTTAAGATAAAGAGAAGTAATTAATATAT
Source organism: Solanum aculeatissimum (assembly GCA_038996855.1). Classification (NCBI taxonomy): domain Eukaryota; kingdom Viridiplantae; phylum Streptophyta; class Magnoliopsida; order Solanales; family Solanaceae; genus Solanum; species Solanum aculeatissimum. Next base: position 11,429 of record JBCEWC010006904.1, on the reverse strand, counting down.
TCATACACACTTTCCAAGAATTACTAATTATTTGGTTTTACCTTGTTAGTTTTTCATGGTTCCCACAACCCTAGTTATGGATTTAGCTACTCATAATCAGTGTAGATTCAAGAATCATGATATAGAATAACATAATTGAGCACTTACATGAATGAATTTATGAACAAGAAATCCAACTCTTCAATAGAAATCACAAGTATGAATCAAGAACACAAAAGATTATTTTTCTATCTCTAAGAATACTAAAATCTGTAAACTATTTCGAACTCTCTTAAAACTTAATGAAGAATAACCTAAAAATTTATTTATAATGTCTAAAATACAAAGCTAAATCAAAATAGGAAAACTGGGTTGAGAAGCTCTACGGGTGCTCTTTATGGGCCATATAATATTCCATGGCCCGTAGTCGGGGTTTCGTGGACTTCATCTTCAAAATTAGGGTTGGCTTCTACGAGACCCTTCTACATGCCGTATAAGATTCTACAACTTGTGGAGGGTTTCGTCTGATGACTCTCTAGTAACTTCCCAATTTCTGATCCTCAGGGTACAACAACTGATCTACGACTCGTACAATAATTTATGACTCGTCTACTTGCTCGTAGATTTGAATTTCTGAAAATCACCCTTCATTGGAATTTTCTACGAAGACTCTTTTACAACCCATGGAATCTTTCACAACCCGTAAAGGGTTTCATGAATCCTCAAAATTAGTACTTTCAGGACACTTGGCCCAAAAATCATGACAACCCTATAATTCTGCAAAACAAACATAAAAACACATCAAATCTACCAACATCGGTTTGAGAACACACAAAATTCCAAGTTTAAAGCATAACAAATATTGTATTTCGACAGCACATCAGTTGCCCTTTTACCGTTTCATGCATTAAAGTCTTTACTTCACAAATGATGGCATTACAATTTCATACTTGCATTGAATCTCACATACTAAGTACATTCCAAAAGTACTAATGCATATTTTGCCTACATGATGTCACCATGTTGGGACATGCGCTCCCCCCTTGGTGCATGGCTAGTTCTTCCGACATTCCAAGACTAGTTTTATTATGGTGAGCCCTTGGTTCAGGGCTCAACCTATTTCCTTTTGTGCTATGTATTTAAGAAATGATGTACATTTGAGTTTTTAAACTATAGGCTTTTACTTTCTACGTTCAAATTTGGAATCTTTCTTATACGAGGGAAACCAACCGTTTACCGATTTTCCTTTATACATGTTCTAGTTTGTAAGTTTATGGACACTATGTATTCTTTTAGATGTTTCTTTTTATCCAAACGATATCTCATAGACCATATCCTATTTATTTCTACAAAATGAATGAATTTATACCTATGAATATTTGTGATGCTAAGATGGTTGTGATAAGGTACCCATGAGTATTTTGTTCGTCATGTTACGACTAGGCCTTAGGCTTGGGTCGTGATAGATTGGTTAAGATTTGGGATTTATAAAGTGGTCTAAAGATTGGATCATAGATGGACCCCTTAAGTTTGAACATTTTCTAAGTATTAGGCCATTTTACGAATGGATTCCATGATCTGCAAATCAATCTATGTGTCATAGAAGGCACTCATAGATTGGATTTTAAGGACTTTTTTTAGGGTCTACAATTCAATAGGATGAGATCACTTTCTGTGACTTGTGGTCTGAACTACGACCCATAATCGGGGGTCATGGTTTGGATCCAGTAGGTTTTAATGAGGGGAATGTTTAATATTTCTAAGTATTCTATGCCTAATAATACATCGTTTTGGTTTGTAAATGATCCCTTTACAGCTGTATACTCCTCAAACTCCTCCCAATTTGACTTATCCTCGAATTAATCTAAGTATAGACTTCCCAAAATAGTCTTAAGATCCTCCAAGGTGTCAAGTAAAGGTTCAAGCTAGGGTTTCTGATGTCTCACCTCCATTCTCGATTTTTCCTTATCAAATCATAATCAAGGTATGTGAGTTTGATTTGTGGAGACCTTTCCTCCACAAAGCTCAAGCAACTTCATGCTTATCTGAGTTTCAAATCATGGATATATTATCGAGTTGCATGAACTTCTTTCAAATGTTGATATTTTGAAATATTTTATGTTACTTGATCTATGTATACTATATTACTATAAAATGCTTTGAATATTGATGATTTATTAGATGGTTTCCATGTTACCCTAACTAGGTTTTGTTAATGACTATAGTGGGTTGTTTTGAATAGTTTTAAAAGATCATGATTTACCTTATTTATGTATGTTACTCTTGAATTTTATAATTTTAAGCCTTTATGCATTAACCAAGTTTTGGATTAAAGTTATATGATGAAGTTTATTATGAATGATGGAAGGTTACACTATATGTTATGTTAATTCATGTGTTATAAATGATAAGAGCTACCAAGTATGTTATGAAAACCATGGAAACTTTATGAAAGCTATACAATATTGTAAAGCCCTTTTAATGATGTTATGACACACCCTCTTATGGAAGGATAATGCTCATTTGAAGGGGTTCTGGATTTAATGAGCTAGTTATGTTTTTCAAGTTTATACATGTATGATTATGATTGTGGTTATTTTTATGTATTATGTGGGACTAGACTTAGCACCGAATAGGATTTAAGGTGGGGGACTATCCCCAAGGATCCTTATATAAAGCCTTACTTCTCATAACTATATGTCACCGTAGGATTATGCATTAGCTAGTGGATCCACATATAGCTCCATGTTCATGACACCCACAAAAAGTAGGGTATAGTGTATCTTGGAAAGTAGACTACTCCTTCTCTGATGTAGAGGCAACATCAAAATTCCATATAGTAGCTTGCATGGTCATAGTGTCATTTAATGTGTCTTTCCACATAGTTATGTACATGATACGTTACAAGAATATGTTCCTTCGTGCATGATTTTCACATGACATTGATCATCTATTCATAATGAGCTTATTGTCTTTGTTATGATTATGTGTCTTGTGTATTATGACGTATGGTTCCTTTGTTGCATTTCATCCTATATACTTAGTGTATTCCATAGTGTTAATGCATATTTTTCCTACATGATCTCACCACGTAGGGCTCGATGATCATCCTCCTCCTCACATTCACGGTTGATTTCGATTTAAAGACTTTGTTTTGCGGTGAATCCTCTAGTTTCGAGGATAATACCCCTTTTATAATACCCCTTTTAATCTATCTTTCATTTTGAGACTATGTTATTTTGTTCTACTTATTTTATGTTTAAGAATGATCTTAGGAAATGTGTAAGCCTCTCACCCAATCTATGTTTAAAGGTATTGTTGGATGTATGATTATGTACATATGGATTTGATATTATCTCTTAAGTTTATGTTGATTGTTCCTTACTCCCTATCCCTTAGTTTTCACTTATTTTGAATTAATTACCAATGATGTGCTTGTGTATGCTATAAGGCTTGCATGGAGTAACCTCAGGTTCTCCATTCTCCATGTCATGTCTATGACCTAGGTTGGATCATGACAGGATTCCTAATAGCAACCTCTTATCATATCAACTATATGCCACCATAGGATCCCTTGTAGATTTGGATAGTAGATCTACATAAGCCCTTAAGTTAAAGTTAAAAATGAATGTTAGGACAGTTCTACGCAATTAGTCTTCCCTTCCAACATGGGGAGTTATGTTAGATTCCATGTAGTAGCTCACATGATCTTATTATCGATTATGAACATTTTTCACAAAATAATTACCATCTTTCATCATAAAATTAATGGGCAAGCCGAGAGAATCATCAAAACATTAAAAGATATGTTGAGGGAATGCATACTTGACTTAATGGTAATTAGTATGATCATCTACCTTTGATTAAATGTTCATACAATAATAGTTATCACTCAAGAATTAATGTAGCGCCTTTTGAGGCATTCTATGGGCGTTGATGTAGATCTCCGATAGGATGGTTTAAAATTAGTGAAATGGCATTAGTTGGTCCCGATTTGGTACTTGTAGTTATGGAGAAAGTGAGACTTATAAGGAAAAGGTTGAAGACGCTCCAGAGTCACCAAAAATCATATTTTTGTGTTAGGAGAAGAGATTTTGAATTCAAGGTGGATGATTGAGTTTATTTAAGAGTATCCCCCTTGAAAGGTGTAACGTGTTTTGGCAAAAAGAGGAAATTGAGCCCTATATATGTGGAACCTTATAGGGTCTTTGAGCGGATTGATAAAGTGGATTATAAGATAGAACAGTCAATGGAATTGGCTTTGGTCCATCTGGTATTCGATATATAAATGCTGAGAAAGTGTGTTGGTGATTTGAATGTCTTTATACCTTTGGATAACATGATCATTGAGGAAACTTTAACCGATGAAGTAGTTCCGATTGAGATCCTGTACTATCAAGTTAAAAGACTGAGAAATAAGAAAATTGCATCTGTTAAAGTTTTGTGGAGGAATCAACAAATCAAGAGTAAAACATGGGAAGTAGAAACTGACATGATGAATCGATATCCTTACCTCTTTTCTTCCACTCAAGCCCAAGGTACTTACTCATGCTTAATACCTTCAAATTCCTAAATGTAAATCTCTCCATGTCATATTACATGCATGCGTACTCATAAAAATGATTTTCAAAGATGTTTCAAAGTTGCTTTATTACATTCATGATGGGTTGTTAGTTGCACACTCTACTCTACTCAAGCTAGTCCAATCCTATTCGAGGATAAATGTTTCCAAGGGGGAGATATTGTAATACCTCAAGCATTTTAAAGGTTGAGATATGATATAATAAGGTAAAATGTGTGAAACAAATCCTTGGTGGATTTTTAGTTCAAGTGGATTCCAAAATAAAACTTTTCAGAAAAACTACTTATCTAGTAAGGTATGTGATCAGTGGACGTCGTGGACTGGATTTAAGATGGTTGAAATTCTTTCCTTGGTCAAATATTTCCAAAATTAAAATTTTCAGAAAAATGAACCATCACGAAATATCTCCACACCGCAGAGGTTCTCCATGTCGATTCAAAATTTTCTGTATAACTTCAGTTTTATGTAAGCATACTTTGGATCTTTTCCTATGCGTCATTAACTAAATTTGGATGGTTTCTATGACTAAGTCTCTTTCTATAAATTGTCTTTAACCCTCAAATCGACTCCATTCTTCTATATTCACAAACTACATAAATTCTCTCTCTAGAAAATTACTCTCAAGGCTTTCTGTAATGACCCGACCTAGGGGCCAAGTCGTCACACGGTGAATGAGAGACCCGAAGGCACCTCACTCAAGCCATCTCGAGCATCTTAAGCATTCATAGGCATAAAATTAAAGCATTTGTGGAAAATCAAGGGAAAGGGGCTATGGACAATTTTTAGCAAAGAAGCAACATTAAAAAATAGTGAAAATAACTAACAATCATTTTGTCCATAAGCATACCAACTAATACATAACCAAACGGAACAAGTAAGGTCAGTTTCCATCAAATAGAAAGGAATCCATAATTGTGCAACATAGAAAGTAAAAGCCTCAAAAGGACCATAAATACATCATCTAAAACAAAATATAGGATAGAGTGGAAAATAGGCAGAGTCCCGAAGTAACGGCTCACCACAAGTAAAATGCTAGTCTCGAACACCAACTACTAGCTACGAGCTGGTGGAGAAGTGTTTATCCCTACATGGCTAAATCATGCAGGCATAATATGAATTAGTACTTTTGGAATGTACTAAGTATGTGAGATGTAATACAATGAATGAAATTGTAATGCCATCATTCATAAATATAACATATACATAGTAAATAAGATCAATGTAAACTCATGCATGAAAGAAGGACATGGCTCAATATGAATGGGCATAAATGCATGAGAAAGCATAAGTAATGGAATCACATCATAGAGTCATATACTTGTGAGTGTAGACCTTAACCTTAAGACCATGTGAGCTACTACATGGAATCCAACATAACCCCCTACGTTGGCACGGAAATACCACTTGTCAGGTGGAACTCCATCAACTTAGCATGCATCATAATAATATAAATAGCCTAGGTGTATCCACTAGACTAGACTACAGGGCTCCTATGGTGGCACAGAGTTAATGTGACAATGGCTTTCTTCTAAGGTTCCCTTATCGAACCCCACCTCAATGAAACATTCAATGCTAAGTCATCCCATGGAATCTTTTAAAACATAACTTAGAATCATAAGTAGAAATCATAAGAGTAGCTCAAACTTAGGAACCACCAAATGAGTATTTTCCTTTCATCTTAGGGACCTTTTTTAAACATCTTTAAAGCAATTGTTAACATGCTTATATATTTGATAGATTTAACTTTAAAACTCATCTTTAATGCCCTAATCATCATCATATATCATACATATCTCTACTTGAAAATTGGGTGGGCTTTGCTTTTATAATAGAACAATCATAAATCACATAAGATATGAGGAATCTTCTCTTTTAAAGGACCATTGAAAATTCCAACACTTTATCATCATCAAAACCCAATATATATATATATATATATAGTAAATTACTCATAGGATATCATGAATATCATTTAATAACCTAAAATATCATGAAATTTACATAATCATGCATAATATCTTGAAGGAACTTAAAGAAAAGGTAAAAGACCTAAAAAGAAACTTTATGGTCGTAAGTTACCCTCATAAACCAGACTTCAGGTCATTTTCTACATAACTTTTATGCACTCAAGGATCCTAAACTAGGGGTCGTTACAATATCTCCCCCTTGGGAGGCTTTAAGGAGGAAACTAGCAGCTAACAACCCAGTATGCTTACAAAAATGCAAGTTAAACATCATTTCTCAAAATATTTCAGATTGTACACTTAAAGTATGTCTCAAAACAATCCATAAACATCAACAAATGTATATACCATGAAAAACCAAAATGAATGGATTTACAGGTTTTAGGAAGAAATTTCTTAATACCTTAGGCTTGAGTAGACTAGAATAGATACAGGTAATGCTTCATAATATCTGCCTCTACTTCCCATGTAGCACCCACAACATGTTGATTTCTCCAAAGCACTTTGACAGATGCAACTTTCTTATTCCTTAGCTTTTTCACTTACCGGTCAAGGATTTCAACCAGTACTTCTTCATAACTCAACTCCTCTTCAATGTTCACATCATGCAAAGGAACTATCGAACTTGGATCACCTATGAATTTTCTCAATATCGACACATAGAAAATCAGATGAATCAAATGCATCTCATTGGGTAGATCCAACTCATATGCCATATTTCCTACTCTTCTCACCATCTTATAGGGCCCTACATACCTTGGGCTCAATTTACCTTTCTTGTCGAATTGGATCACACCTTTCACTAGAGATACCTTCAAGTAGACCCAATCACCAACTTGGAACTCAAGTTCCCTTTTCCTCATATCGGAATATGACTTTTGGAGACTTTGGGACATTAGAAATCTCTCCCTTATGCTTTTAATTTTCTCCATAGCACTCATCACTAAGTCTGATCCTATTAATGCCACCACACTGACTTCGAACCACCCAATGGGGGATCAACATCGTCTATCATACAATGCCTCAAATGGTGTCATTCCAATACTTATGTAGAATCTATTGTTGTAGGGAAACTCGATAAGTATAAAATTCTCACCCCAACTCCCTTTAAATGCTAGAACACAAGCCCTCAACATATCTTCCAATGTCTGAATAGTCCTTTCGGCTTGCCCGTCAATTTAGAGATGAAAAGTGGTACTCAACTTCACCCTAGTGCCAAGTCCCTTTTGAAAGGACCTCCAAAAGTGAGAAGTGAATTGAACTCCATGATCCGATATGATGGACAATGGAATCTCATGTAACCTCACCAACTCTAGGATATACAAGCGGGTGTAATCTCAGCACCGAATATAGTCTTGATCGGTAAAAAATGAGTCAACTTTGTCATGTGGTCTACTATCACCCATATGGAATCAAAATACTTTTTGGTCTTCGACAATCCAACTACAAAGTCCATGTTGATTTATTCCCACTTCAAACTAGGAATATCAATGTTTTGATCTAGGCCACCTAGTCTTTGATATTCAACTTTGACTTGTTGATAATTAGCACACTCAGACACGAATTGAGCAATGTCCTTCTTTATCCCATTCCACTAGTAAATCTCCTTCAAGTCTCTATACATCTTTATAGTGTCGGGGTGGATGGAATATGAAGAGTTATGAGCTTCTTACATAATCAACTTTTTCAATGTTCCATCATTGGGCATGCACAACCTCCCTTGATATCAAAGTACACCATCTCCCCCTTGTGAGAAGACCTCTATCTTTTCAGCTTTCACTAAGGTTTTCAACTCAACCAATGTGGGATGAAGATATTTCTTATCCTTAACTTCATCAAGCAAAGAAGATAAAGACCCATGAAAAACCATTACGCCACCATTTTCGCTCTCACTTAATTTCACTCCCAATCTAGTCAATCTAAGGAAATCTTTAGCCAACTCCCTTTCTCCATCATCTTAAATGTGAGACACACTTCCCAAGGAAACTCTACTAAGGGCGTCGGCTACTATATTGGCCTTTTTGTGATGGTATTTCACACTCATACCATAGTTTTTGAGTAGAAATAACCATCTCCTTTACCTCAAATGAAGATCCCTCTGGGTGAACACATGTTGGAGACTCTTGTAGTTGGTGAAAATATCCACATGAACTTCGTATAAGTAATATCGCCAAATCTTTAAGGCAAACACCACCACCGCAAGCTCAAGATCATGAGTCGGGTAATTCTTGTTATGCGCCTTCAATTGCCTCAAAGCATAAGCAATAGCCTTGCCATTTTGCATTAGCATGAAACCCAACCTAATCCTAGATGCATCACAGTACACAACGAACCCATCATTGCCTTTCGATAATGTCAATATTAGAGCCAAGGTCAACTTATCCTTCAAAGTTTGGAAGCTCTTCTCACACTAATCCATCCACACAAACTTAGATTTCTTTTAGGTCAACTTGGTGAGTGGAGATGAAATGGAAGAGAAGTTTTGCATGAATTTTCTATAATAACCGACTAGGCCAAGAAATTCATTATGTCGGTAGGAGTCAATGGTCTTGGGAAATTTCTTATCGCTTTAGTCTTCTTAGGATCAACTTTAATGCTCTACTAGATACCACATGCCGAAGGAAGGCAACCTCATCTAACCAAAACTCACATTTATCAAACTTTGCATAAAGTTTTTGCTCCCTCAGGGTTTGCAATACTACCCTCAAATGTTCCATAAGCTCTTGCTCACTTCGAGAGTAGATAAGGATATCATCGATAAACACCACAAAAAACATATCATGTTAGGGCATGAACACCTTATTCATGAGGTCCATAAAGGTCGTCGGAGCATTAGTGAGACCAAATGGCATCACCACAAACTCAAAGTGGCCATACCTAGTCCAGAATGCCATCTTAGGAATGTCATTTTCCCTCACCATCAATTGGTGATACCCAGATCTTAAGTCAACTTTCGAGAAGTGTGTAGCCCCTTGCAATTGATCAAATAAATCATCTATCCTCGAAAGGGGATACTTATTCTTGTTGGTGACCTTATTAAGTTATCGGTAATAAATACACATACGGAGTTACACATCCTTCTTTCTTACAAACAACACTGGAGCACCCCATGGAGACCGACTCGACCTAATAAAACCCTTCTCCAATAAATCCTTCTATTGCTCTTTCAACTCCTTCATCTCCATGGGAGCCATTCTATACGGAGGGATTGAGATAGGTTGAGTATCAAGTAAGAGATCTATGCCAAAGTCTATTTTCCTTTTAGGAGGAACACTCTTTCACTCATCCGAAAAGACATCAGGGAACTCATTTATAATAGGGACCGACTCAAGAGAAGAAACTTTGAAAGAGACATCTTTGACCCTTATCAAGTGGTAGATACACCCCTTGGAAATCATTTTTTGGGCTTTTAGGAAGGAAATGAATCAACCCTTACATGAATAACTACTACCCTCCCATTCAAGAATTAGCTCATTAGGGAATTAGAATTTGACCCTATAGGTTTTGCAATAAATGAAAGCATAAGAAGAATGTAACCAATCCATCCCGAGGATCATATCAAAGTCTACCATGGAAAGCTCAACTATCACATGGAATTACTTTATGCAAGATAGAAATGGGACAATTTGCATAGACTCTTTTGGCTATGATGGAGTCTTTTACGGGGTTACTTACCTCAAAGGGTTCATGAAGGACGTCAGGACACACATGGAACTTATTATCAAGGAATGGGGCTACAAAAGATAAATTTTCTCCTAGTTCTAAAAGTGCATATGCATCATAATCAAGAACTTGTAACACACCGATGACCACGTTCGAAGATTCATTGACCTCTTGGATACCATGTACTATATAAAACCGGTTAAGTATTTGGGCACCTTGAGCTTGACCCTTTTGGCCTTGGGGATTTGTGCCTCTGCTCCTACAATCTGGAATAGTGGTTGGGTTTCCTGTAACAACCCAAAAATTTTCAAAATCTCTTTATGGTTGGCCTTATATAGTTTACTACTAGGTTGATTTTTGATGGCCATGGGTTGATTTTAAGTGGCCGAATGCAAATTAGGCTAGTCGGTGGCCTAGAGGGACAGTTTTGGCAGTATACTTCAAACAGTCATAACGTTTTATGTGGGGTAAAATATGTGGGCTAATATATATCAAATTGAATCTCATTGACTTATATTTGCAACACAATTGGTTTCACTAAATTTGGAGTTCGGATGAGAGAGAGATGGCCCGAACAGTGAGACTGTCTAAAATTTGGAAGCCATTGGAGATAGGTTCAGAAAAGTGGCCAAGGACAGGGCCACAATCCGTGAAACATTGCACGGCTCGTCTAGGGTGTCTTAAAGGGTTCTAGTGAGCTAGGGGTGTCCTGTAACCACCCCTAAGCCAAGTCTAAACCAACGATACCTTAGACGGTCCATTTGGACCTAGACGGTCCGTGTACTACCCTGTGAAGTGGGGCATTAGCTAGGCCAGGCCTTGGGCATGTTTCGGGGGACTAAGTATGGCTTGAAGGGACCTCACACAACCAGTTACACCTTAGACGGTCTGTCAAGTGGTTCGTGAAGGGTTACAGAAAGTCCTCCGAGAGTTCGCACTAAATATTTGACCAAGTATTATCTGATGGAGGGATTGACGAGACGTTGACCAGTAAACAGCACTGTAGCTGCCGTTTGACATTGCTTAGTATCGGAAATTTATGTTTTATTAATGGTATTTTCGTGATTTAACATTTCCCTAAGCCCTTTTTTGGTATCCTAAGGTCTCCTAAACCCCTAAAACATTCCCCAAACCCTCATTTATCCATTCAAACTCTCCTATACTCTCTCTTAAGATCCTAAGACTCTCTTGGCCTCCATTGAAGCAAGCTTGTAGAATTTGGGGAAGAAGACTTGATTAAG
>JBCEWC010006903.1:0-22252 GCA_038996855.1 Solanum aculeatissimum | reverse complement strand
TTGACCATTTATCTAAAGTATTTAATGTCAATCAGCTTGGATATTTATCAATATCATCAAGATGAATTGTTTTGATTGCGTATTCTGAAAGTTGTGTTTTTAACTCAATTATCTTGCACAAACAATTTTGCAAATGTCAAATTTCAGGTAAACAATAAATACACATATGATCATCTTATAGATGCATCCATTTATAATATCACATGATGGTGAATGAGCTCATATTCACCTTTCATACTTTCAAAATTTAGGGGATTCGGTCCCAACATTAGTTGATCCAATCAACTTATCATGAGAACAAGCAATCTTGAAGAATCTTTTATTTCTTCAATATATGTCTAATAAGTAAACTTCAAGTTTACCATGACATGTGCCTTTTCCTTTATTACATGAGAAGATTTATTACTCGGGGAGTACTTTTCATATTTATTTCTTCTCAATTGCCCCATCTTTCTTCTGGAGATGAGTCGTGATGATATCACGATCAAGTGCACATTCATATTGAGAAGTTTTATTTAACTATCATATTCACTTCAGAGAATGGATCTGTATTTGTAGCACTTATCAAAAAATTCTCATTCTTCAAGAATAGAACACAATCACTTAGCATATCAATTTATGATAACTTAGTACCTCATTCCACGTTCATGTGCATTATTTAACCACTTGTCTTCTTTCAGACATATTATGCACCGCTACCATATTACTTTAGAGAATGGAGCATTTTAATGGAATATATTTTATGATTTTTCACCAAAAACACATTATTTTGCTTTAGTCATCATTATATCATTAATTTGGTGTATTGAGACTTGAACCCAACGTCTTACCCATAGAACTTTTTGGTGATACCGAGATATTTAAGATTCTGACCACAACAGAATTGTACTCATGAATAGACTTAAAAGTCTTCTAGCCTCAGATGCATCCAATCATATCGTGATTTTGGATGTATGGCCATCTTCAAGTGGTCCTATCTTTCTTTTTGGCTTTTCCACTAAACAAGTGGATCCTTGACTGTGAGATATTCAATTTTCAAAATTTCATCAAGATGATGATGCAAGAATATCATAACTTTACACAATCTTGTTTTGATGTTTTATTTTCATCTTAATGGTGTCTCCAAGACCCATAGCATCCAATACCCATGATGATACTCAAGTTTCGTAAGGTTAGTCATATCAATAAAGAGAAAACAAACAAATATAAATAATACCTTAGCCTTGAAGTTGAACCTTCATTCTTTAACACGGTAGAGTCGATAACGTGTTATGAAAATATAAAGTAAAAAGGATAAGAAAGTAGAGAAAAGATTTATTATTGCTCTTGATGAATAATAGTCAGTTGTATTCAGATATATAGAGGTTTATATTACAATGAAGGAAACCCTTATATTTATAGGGAAAAACCCTTATACTTATAAGAAAAAATTGATTTGGTTTCCAAGTAGGATTCCTAACTATTAAGGGAAACCAAATAATAGACATTCACTACAAATTAAATATGTTTATAACAGATGAAAATTTGTTGGGTTTGTATTTCAAAGTTCATAACCCACCTACCCTTTTTGAAGATAACAGATCTCCACCACCATCCTATCTATTATCAAAAAAAAATTCAATTTCACTTTCTGTTATTTTTTAAAATGAAAACCATCCATTCATAAAAAACCTAACAACAAAAATAATTAGAAACAAAATAGAAAAAAACTCTCTAAAATTGAAAACTCAGATCAGAAATGGATTTGCATAATGAAGAAAGAATAGGATTCTTGAGTATGATTAATTAGAACCTTGGAAGGTGGAAGAACAAGGGGAAGAAACTTTTGAAAGAGAAAAGAAATATTTATTGCTATGTGGAAATAAATTTTAACATGCCATTTCTTATGTGAAATTATTAAATGACGTAGAAATTTATGTTTGGTGGTTTGTAAGTCACGTACCATTTTCAGGTAAAAAAAGTGTTTAAAATGTTGCGTTTCAGTGGGTGCGAGGGTTCATTGGCAAAGTACCGAGTAAAAGGGTCTGGGTGACAAACGGAACCAAATATAAAGGTCTCCCAGATCATTCCGCGTTAATAATAATCTACTTCTAAATTTTCATTTATTAAGTTTTCTCAATTTAAAATGGTGACATTGACTTATCAAATGAGATTAAATGAAAAGTGGGTCTAATTAGAGTTATTAAAAAGTCTGGAGTGCATATTAGAATTTCAAAAATTTTGAAAATACGTTCTTCCAATTAATTCCTAGTTATTGAAGCAATTATTGTAGTTGTCCCAACAAGTTCAGCAGTTGTTTGAATTGTGCAGCAACTTCAACTTAGTTGTTGCAGAAACTTCAATAGCTTTTTAATTTTCAGAAAATAAGGTGGAAGAGTCAACGAAGGAGATAGTGGTTATGGCAGAGAAGGAGGTGGTGGTGGTTGCTGCAATGGTGGCGGTACTGATGTACTGTAGCAGTAGAGGAGGAAAAGGAGGTGGTGGAGGAGTAAGTGGTAATAACGAAGGAGAAGACGGTGGCAAGAGGAGGGTAGAGTTTTTGTGTAAATAATAAAATTTGAGATTTAATCAATGACATTATTTGATAATAGTAAAATTGTCACTCCTACTTAATAATTAAGACTTATATCACTTTTTGTTAGTTCTGAAACTTTTTTATCCCTCTTAATTATTTTCCCAACTAAACTCAGAATGTAAAGGCTTTTTTATTTTTTCGTTAATACTATCTGGTTATATTAGCAAACATCATGTAAATAGCTGAAACAATAAGCATGAATTATAACTAGTTAAATTACACTACCGTGAATCTCTGTCCATTTCTTGAATTCTCAGGCAAAGTCATCATTGTCTGGCACACACATGATTTCTTTTTCTCCGATTGTACTACTTCATGCTTCATATTCTCTATAAGCATAAGCAAAAGAGATACCTAAAATGCCAGCATGGCTTATTAATAACGCTTCATTCATTTGATAAATCAGAAGATGAAAAAATTGTGCAAGAATAATGGCCTAAACTAAACTGGTCTATGAAAAATTTGGTTCTTTGTGAATGTGGATATTTTTTAAGTCCTTGGAGCTAATTTTAGTTGAAACTGTGAGTTTTTGACAGATTTGATCGTCTTGCTTCCCCAGTTCTGGAACCGAAGGATCCTCCTCGACCAAGACAAGGACTTTCCCCTTTTATTTCACTAACGCGAGGGCTGTATACCCTGTTAGAAAGCCTTGGGCTTTGGATGCTAACAGAATCTCTGGCTGGTGTGGCATTGCAGCTTGTAACCTTTGAACTGCACATACGTCGAATCTCACCTCGACTTCTTGTCATCATGCCATCCATAATCTCCCCATCATCTGCAAATGAACCTTCATTTTCCTGCTCAAAAGTTATGAAGATACCGACTTAGTAGTAATCACTTCATGGAGACATTTTATGGCATCAAAACTTGTCACAAGAAGAGTTACATCAATGATTTATACCCTTTTTCTATAAATTTTAGTGCAGAAACACAAATGCAGATAGAAAATGGATGAAGCTTACTCTAGTCATGCTGCATGATGATAATGGTGGAGCTTCTTCATACTCAGCAGCATCTAATTCCTGAAGATGTGCTCCTTTGAAGAACCTAGGTAGTAGGTACTGCCTAACTGGAACTAAAAGCATGATCATTAGTGGGAAGAGAACACCAGCAATGGGAACCCATGTGATCCCAAAACAGATTAGTAAGTAGATGCTCTGGAAAATAGTAAAGGACGCCACTGTTTTGTAAGGTACAGTTTCAATGAACACAGCGTGACACTCTTCAATTACTCTGTCAAAGGAAAAGAAAATGTTCATGAGATCATAATAATAATGCATGCGTCTTCTTTTACTTTCAAATACAAAGTATGGAGGGAGTTACTTGTATCTTCTGCTTGGAGCCGTGAATAGCAATAGGATCCGTTCCCAGAACTGGTTTCCTGGTAAGCTTTCAATGGCCATGAAGCCAAAGTAGCCCCAAAGGACTGATGTCGGAATCATTTTGAGAAGAGGCATAGCGGCCACACATCCTCCCACCATGGCGGACTGAAGCAAGTTGCTCAACCTTTGCTCTTTTACTTCAACGGGCAACAAGTCATCTATCTCCTTCTCAATATCAAACATTGTCTCATCAACAGGATCATCTCTATTGCCTATTCTTGAAGCCAATTGAATGGTAGACTCTTTTAATTCTTTCAACCCCTGTTCATGAATTTGATATTGGTGGTCCTACAATTTGCAAGATCTAGGAAAGGAAAACCATTGCGTTAAATGAAAGATGTGAAATGGACTAGATCATACCCGAGATGATGGTTCTTGGTGAATCAGTGGACTCTGCATCTGTTGATAAGCTTCTTGCATACTTTCATAAACTTCAGCCAAGTTCCCATTCTCAGTCATGCATTTCCGTGCTTTAGCAACTAGTCGATTACGAAGCAACTGCATAACAAAAGAAGGTAAGTCAAAGAATAGCTGGTTCTCTTTACCTCATATATATATATTCAAACACTTGATGATTTTGACATACAACTTGCTCTCAACAAATTGGCATACCTGATGCTTCAGTGTAGCCAAACTCTTTGTATGCATTGGAGATTGTGGAATGACTCCATTTGCCGGGGGGATTCCTAGAATACCACAAATGAGAACCTGCCATACAACAGCAATAGACCATATAACTTGTTGACATTCAATGAAGTAAAAGGCCAATTGATGGAAGGGAGAATCTAACTGCACACCATAAATCCCAGTAACAGCAGATCATAATGGTAGGAAGATGGCTTTTTCAGATTGAACTCTTTTTGCTGAGCAAGTTGAGATGCCACGCTGTGATCAAAATAATATAGGACCGCTACCATTGTTGCTGGAATAAAAGCACCAATTATGTGAAGAATTGGGACCTCTAGCATATCCTACAAATTTGAAGATTATTAGTCAAGACTCAAGAGATGGAAGATAAATTTGCTAGAGACAGAACAATTGAAAATGGTAGGGCATGCCTTTATCACTGTCCAATTCTCATAGGCACCAGGTGACCATGGATTTGGACTGAAGAGTCGTCTTGGGATCCCGGTCGGAACATTTTTACCAGGAATGTAAGAGACAGCTGTCCAGATTAGAACCATGAGCGGCACTCCATAATCTGCTATGAAGCCCCGAAGCCAGCCTGGAAGAGGGACAAATAGTACAACATCATGTCTAGAACTAAATGAACATTTCAATCTTGTCCTATTTAAATGAAAGTTATCGTAGTTAGGGTTTTACAAAAGATCTCACCAGAGCCATATCGCCAAGATCTTGCCTTTCGGCTCCTTAGAGCTGTGAGCAGAAGACCAAATGACAAAACCAATGCAAACATACCATTTGCAAACCTCCATGAAGGTTGGAACTCTGGGAGATTTGGATTTTCTCTCTCTGGTACACGAAATTCATATATGAGTCCCTACAATCCACCATAACTCAAATCACTAACAAAACTCCATCATACTTTACTATCTAAACCTTGTGCAACTAAGTATGTTTTTTAAGACCCTCGCAAATGAAGTAGGTATTTGTGTATGTTTGTCTTACTTTGATTGCTTGCTGCATGAAAAGCATTGCAATTAGAAGGCCAAACAGTTCCCCAGCAACACGCGTAAACCTGTTGATAATGGAGCAAGCTCCTAGGATAGCCAGAAGGAAAAGCAAGATCGCAGTCCAAACACACACCCTGATGATGAAAATTAACAATGAAGAACGGGAATGAATATGATATTTGGTGGGGAGTTGAAAAAGGAAATGGTACTTACCATGCTGTCCATGCTAAAAAGAGCTTTGGTCCCAGTTCTGGTCTATCTTTTGCAAAGTTGTACATGAATGTGTACATAAGCACAGTTGGTTCTGCAACTCCAAGAATTAACAGAGGTTGCCCTCCAATGATAGAGTGCATAATCCCACATAATGAAGTTGAAGCCAGAGTTTGAACTGCAGTTATCAACCCATCTGCAACTCTAAACTTGTCAAATCAACTCTATAAATTTACTTATTTCTCTAAAAAAATTAGAATAAAAACATACCAGTACTTCTTTCCAACTGCTCACCAAATGATATGACTGGAATTGCTGAAGAGAAAAATATGTAGGTAGTGGGAGCTAAAATCCTACACAAATCGAACTTGGTCACTGAAACTTACTACTCCCTCCATCCCATATTACCCTTACAATTACAATTAATTAAACTTTTCTCATTTTACCCCTTATAATTAATATGGTTGTAATCATATAAAATTTATTAAAATACAAATTTAATAAAATGATTCAAATTATATTAAATTCAAAATATATTAGTCCAAAATAAATATTAAGGATTAATATAAATGGGTTAATTAATTAAATCCAATAAAATATGGGTTTAATTAAAATGTCCAAATTCATTTATTTGGACTAGAAAAGATGATCTACTTTGCTGGTCCAATATCCCCTCATCCTAGAGGCCCACTTGTTGCCACGTGTCGGATGACGTGGCATGCCAAGTCAAATAAAGAAATCAATAGGATCACGCCATCTGTCAAAACGACGTGACATTCTTATCTCAATCAAAGACCAATAAAAATGTGTCATATGTACAAGTAATGTGTTCCAACCAATCAAATATCGCCATGTCATTTTGAAAGGAAACCTATTTTAATTACTTTTCCTGCGCCCATGTCACATTAAATCTGATTGGTCGGAAGAAAATTTGATTCCATCACGACTCCTCCATTCTATAACTATATATAGGGGTCTTCATAATTCAGAATTGACATCAAGAATTCTAACAAAAAGCTAGACAGAGTTTGTGGATCAAACACCGCAAATTTCTCTACAAATTAAAAACATTCAAGCATTCAAGTTCAAGAACACGCTTAAAAGCTCTTGAACTCAAGATCAAGATCAAGAACAAATTCAAGTTTCAAGATCAAGATAAATAAAACAAATACAAGTTTCAAGGTCAAGATCAAGAAAAAATAAAAGTTTAAAGATCAAGAATAAATACAAGTTTCAAGATCAAGATCAAGAACAAATATAAGTTTTAAGATCAAGAACAAATACAAGTTTCAAGATCAAGAACAAATACAACATTCAAGATCAAGATTAAGAACAAATACAACATTCAAGATCAAGATCAAGAACAAATACAAGTTTCAAGATCAAGTTCAAGAACAAATTTCAGATTTATGATCAAGCTCTAGATCCCTTGAATTTACACTTGAAAGGGCGAATCAGAGGATTCATAGAGATTGTAACACTCACATACTTGAAATTAAATATAATAAATTATTGCGATATTTTTGTTCTTGATTATTATTTTCTCAACGCGAATTTTATCGTTATACAAATTCTAAGTTTGTTTATAACAAATTTTAATATGATAAAAAATAATTGCAATCACAAATAAAATATGAAAAAACATAATTTTATTAATAAGCATATGAGTACAAATCTGCTACTTCCTTGATTCTTCTCTCATTAGATTTTTCTATGATTCGAGGGTCGTTAGTGACGTATTTCTCGAATGATGATTTTGACCTACTTGAGCCATATTTTGATCTCTTGATAAATATCCCAAGGATTTATGGGATATTTGAGATTTTGTTTGATCTCAAGGATTTGGGGTATATTCGAGACTTTGATCTCTTTATGAATATCTCATGAATTTGTGAGATATTTGAGATGCTTTTTCAAGGGAATATAATACTCTTTATAAAGACATGAATTAGGGTTTAATGTAGAGTAACCTCCAAAAAAGCCTCCAAAAAAAACCCTGACTAAAATAAGACTCACCTTATAGAATCCTATAAAATTTCAATGTCTACAATGACATTTGAAAGTTTAAACAAATTTTTATTATCCCAATACTAGCTATTCCTATACTCTCTATGCATATTTTTTCTAACTTATTCATGTGCATTGATAGGAACAAATGGTAAAAATACTAAAGTCTATTAATAATTTCTTATTTACCATGCAAAATAGAAAGTATCCATCTAATATGAAACCGAGGGAATATGCATCAAAGGAAATAAGAATTGTACCTGAAGCCTGCAGTGAGACCACCAGTCCAATCTTGTTTAAAGCACATTAATCTCCCTTTGAGGTCATTTTTAATTCCACGAAATGGCACGAAATTATCTTCCATTCTACAAGCAACTGATTCTCTTCTGCAATCCAATAGCCTTTACCAGTCAATAACAGCTTAATTCACTACTTGAGGAAAATGGTCGAGTAAATCTGACATAATATTTGCACATCATGACTATTCTATTGAAGATCCTAAAATGGAGAAAGTATCCTAGAAGATATATTTACCTTTGTGGAAATGGTAATAATAGGATAATTCCGCTTGAAATGGATACTCAACAAAAGATCTGAGGATAACAAAAGGGTAGTGGGGAAAAAGGCTAGAATATACAAAGCTCCAAAACTCTGCATCCTTCAAAATGCAGTGTAGGGTACACTACTGCCTCCTATCTGGTCAAGACTCAACTGTAGAGTTTTTTTTTTTTTTTTTAAGAGTTGTTTTCGCTTTGCATGAGAGAGAAAAGAAAATGGTTTGACAGAACATGACAAGCTGGCCTCTTACCGCGTACTTTTACTCCTTGTCTTCATCCTCCATGTCCCACGTGACCAACATCCTTTACCCTTCAACAATGTGTGATTTTGATAATATAAGGTTAATATTGTTCAATCTTTGCTTTAGAATTGTTAAGCATTTATTCCAATAATTTTATTAAGATAGACCTAGTCAACTAATTAGCCACTTTAATTAGGAATTGATTTCTATTTGATTTTTGAATAAATAATACTCCTTTCGTTCAACAATAGTTGTGTCTTATTGACTTTGACACATGAATTAAAGAAACAAGACATAAGAGGAGTCATTTTACCAAATCATCATTTGAATATAATAAATATAATGTCTTGAAAAATATAATAGGAAAATGATTATAATCAATAATAAGGATAAATTAAGAATTAAGTGTAAAACTATTTCTTGATTTCATAAAGTAGATAAGTATTGTTGTACATCTATGTTTAATATAGTAGACAAGAAAGGTTTGACGGAGGAAGTATTTTCTATACTTTAGGAATTTAAGGGTCGGTTCGTACAAAGATGAATAACGCAGGGATTAGTAGTACGGTGATTAGTTATGCAGGGATTAATAATGTAGGGATTTTTTTTTATGCAGTGTTTGGTTCATTATTTCCCATCTAACTTATGTTTGGTTTAAAACTCTATAAAAAGTTTTTTTTCCAATTATATCCTTTAAACTAGGTAATTAGCTCGCCTTTCGCGCAACCATAAGTAATCGAATTAAGTTTATATATCTTAATATTAAAATTAATAAAATACTCTAAAGTTATTAAGTTCTTTCTATATAGAAAATTTAGCATTATAAATTTATCTCAAGAACTTTTATTAATGTAATATTGCTAAAGTCCTAGTTATCTTCAATTATATTTTTGGATTATAACATTATTTCTTGATATTGATTTTTCAATAGTGCTTGAACTCCCTAACTTTAATGTTAAATTACTATAATATCCAACTTAAAATCAATTTAGTATATTTTTTATATTTATTTAATTATATTATATTATATTGAAAGCAAATAATTTTTCACATAGAAGGATTGTGACATTTTCGAAACGTTGTGATTTTTTCAAGGAGTTGTGACTTTTTCGAAGAGTTGTGACTTTTTTGAAGGGTTATGACTTTTAATAAGGGTTATGACTTTTTTTTTGAAGGATTGTGACTTTTTTGAAAAGTTGTGATATTTCCGAAGAATTATGACCTTTTCGAAGGGTCTATACTATCTTAAAAGTATGAACTTCCTAACTTGAATGTTAAATTACTATAATACCCTCAACTTAAAAATCAATTTAGCATATTTTTTATATTGTATATTATATTTATTTAATTATATTATATTACATTAAAAGTAGATAATTTTTCACATTGAAGGATTGTGACTTTTTCGAAAGGTTATGACTTTTCCAAGGAGCTGTGACTTTTGCGAAGAGTTGTAACGTTTTCGAAGGTTTTGACTTTTTCGAAGAGTTGTGACTTTTCCTAAGAATTGTGACTTTTTCGAATGGTTGTGACTTTTCTAAAGAGGATACTATAATACCCCCAATTTAAAAATTAATTTAGTATATATTTTATATTATATTTATTTTATTATATGATATTATTTTGAAAGCAGATAATTTTTTACATTGAAGGATTGCAGCTTTTTCGAAAGGTTGTGATTTTTTCAAAAAATTGTGATTTTTTTGAAGAGTTGTGACTTTTTTGAATGGTTGTGACTTTTCCAAAGGGTTGTGACTTTTTCGAAGGGTTATGATTTTTTTCAAAAAATTGTGACTTTTTCAAAAAGTTATTACTTTTTTGAAATATTATGACTTTTTCGAAGGGTTATGACTTTTTCGAAGGGTTGTGACTTTTTTGAAGGGTTGTAACTTTTTCGAAGGGTTGTGACTTTTTCGAAAGATGGTGACTTTTTCGAATGATTGTGACAGGCTACAGTACGGTTTAATTAGAAACGATGCCTTTTGAAAAGGTTGTGACTTTTTCAATGAGTTGTGACTTTTGTGAATTGTGACTTTTTAGAAGAGTTGTGAATTGTGACTTTTTAAAAATGGTGTGACTTTTTCGAATAATTTTGATTTTTCAAATTTGAAGATATGACTTTTTTGAAGGGTTATGACTTTTTCTGAAGGGTTGTGACTGTTTCGAAGGGTTGTGGCTTTTTTGAAGGATTGTGACTTTTCTGAATGGTTATGACTTTTCTGCATGCATGGTTGTGACAGGCTAAAGTACCGTATAATTAGAAACGACATCTTTTGAAAAGGTTGGGACCTTTTCAAGGAGTTGTGACTTTTTGTAAACTTGTGACTTTTTTGAAGAATTATGATTTTTTCGAATTCGAAGAGTTATGACTTTTTCGAAGGGTTGTGACATTTTTGAAGGGTATTAACTTTTTCAAAGGGTTGTGACTTTTTCGAATGGTTGTGACACGCTAAAGTATCATTTAATTAGAAAAGACGCCTTTTGAATTTTTTAATTTTTGTTCGACTATTTAATTGATTTTTAAAATATTGAATTATTTAAGAAAAAGATAAATAAGAATTATGTGAGAGTGTCAGGTAAGCGGGTCTAACATTCTCTTTTATATATATACTAGATAGGCAATGCCCGTGCTAAGCACGGGCCCAACATGTTGATTTTTTATGTTTTTTTTTGGATAAATACGCCTAAAATAATTAGATTAAGCTCGGTCAAAGACCTTCATGCTTACATAACAGAACATAATAATTAGATTAAACTCAGTCAAAGGCCTCCATACTAACACATCAGAACATGTCATCTCTGTATACAATGCGTGAAATAGATGGCAAGAACACTTATGCACATTCTTATACATATATAGTAGGATTCTTTCATCTGCAATATGTGGATAAAT
Source organism: Solanum aculeatissimum (assembly GCA_038996855.1). Lineage (NCBI taxonomy): Eukaryota > Viridiplantae > Streptophyta > Magnoliopsida > Solanales > Solanaceae > Solanum > Solanum aculeatissimum. The sequence goes on along the minus strand of JBCEWC010006903.1, from coordinate 10,752 downwards.
ACATTTGAATTCATCATTTCTTATAAGTAAGAGTTGTAGTCATCTGCTTAGCAAACAATTTTTTTAATCATTCTAGAAACCATCATGTGAAGAAAATTAGGATGAATACCTGCACAAGGGAAGTAAATGATAATTAATTAAAATACTGAAATGGATACCAAACTATTCTAAAAGTATCATAAGCTACAACATAATATTATTTTTTCAATGTTACAATGGAGGAGGAGGAGGACTAACAATGTTTTACTAATTGCAAAATGTACTGCTAAAAAATACGATGTGCAAAATCAATAAGAATTTGAAATATTTATTCAAATTGTCAACCAAAAAAGAAAAACCAAATTGTAGAAAGTGAGGTATAAAAGCCTTGCACCTAAGAACATTTCAACCATTGAAAACTCAAAAAATGTTCAAAGCTTGCATTATAACGGTTTTTGTTTCTCTATAATCCAGGAATTAAAAAGAAAATATAAAGGTTAAGCCTTATATGTGATTAAGAAAATATAAAGATTAAGTCTTATATGTGATTAAGCTCCGTCGGTGAGTAGATTCTAATATAATTTTAGAACTTCTCTGATAAGCAAACTCACCATTATGCATAGTTAAAAGCCAATTACTATTACACAGAAAATGAAGTAGGTACATGGTTTTTTAGCTGAAGTAAAGAAAGATTATAAATTAAATATAAAGAAAATAGAAATTGGTACATGGGGATTTTAGTTGAAATAACAAGAATGAGATATTTATAGACAATAACATAGTATAACTAGTGTTTCTAGAATTAAGTTGTGTGTAAGTGTCTTGGTTTTGTTTTTTTTTTTAAATTTTTTTCTAGAATAGAAATTTGGATTGAACAAATTAGTAGATATTTTATATGGATATTTATCATTTACCCCTTGCATGATAAGCATAATATAAATTTGTACTGATATTTTTTTTTACCGACGCACAAAGAAACTTTGAAGTGAGCAAACAAGTAGATATTTTACATACATGACTATTAATCATTTATCCTTGTATGATGAGCATAATTACAAATATGCCCTTGGTCGTCCATGAATTGACTTTTTTATATAATAGAAATATATGATTATTATAGAATTTTCTATTCAATATAATTGGATCAAAGTAGATTATTTTGTTGTGACTTCTAACTAGTTAGGAGAGTAACAATTTTGTCGTCATGTTTGCAATTTTCTCACTTGAATTATTTGAGGATTTAATAAATTTATCATCTATAAAACGTCAATTTTTAATTTAATAAAGATAGACCATCTACTTTAAAATCGAAAAAATGGTAAAAAATTATAAAAATGAATAAACCATCTATATTTAGACATAAAAAATTTACAAGTTGTAGTTTTACTATGGAGTTTATATCTTAAAAGTTCATTCAATTTTAAGAATTTATCTAACATAGTTATTAAACTTTGTTTTGTATAGATAAAATCACTTAATTGAGCCTTTGTATCAATAAAATCACTGAACTAGATTAATTATTAAAAAAAATTGCATAGCAAAATACTTTTTCTATGTTATATAAATATGAACCCACAAATAAATAAAATTTAAAAATTTGATATGATAAATTTATTATTTTTTATATTATGCAAATCTGAACACGCAAATAAATAAAATTTGTAAGATAATTTATTTAAATAAATTTACTGGTACAAAACTACAAACATACATAAAATTAAGAATTTTTTTATTTAAAAAATAGGATAAAAAATTTCAAGACATATTTTTATCTTTCATATTTAATCCTATAACATTAAATCCTATATATTACTACTATCACCAAATGAAGATATTAATTTATATCATATAGGATGTATATCATATAGGATGTATTAATTAAAAAATATTTTATTATGTAAAGAATAATTTTTTATCCATTTCCTAGAATATAAAAATTGTTAATTTTTTTTTTCATATAAGTTTAATTGAATTGGGGTATGTTAATTAATACATTATGTCATTTTCTAGATTTTAGGTACTCTAAAGATAATTTAGTCATTCAATATTTTCAAAAAGTTCAATATTTTCAAAAAGTCTAACTTGGTAAATAAATTAGGGATAGAATAGGTAAATAAAAATTATCTTACTTTGAATTCTCAAAATTGACAAATAAAAATGAAAACCAAATTAGAATTTTTTTGAATTTTTTTTCACATTTGATATTTTATTTGTTGAAGTTTTATATTTTTCTATAAAAATAAATTATACTACTTATAAAATTACATTTATAATTTTGTAAAAAATAACAATAAAAAATATAATTTAAATCATATCTTAATTTTTTTTAAAATATGTATATTGTAGCACAAATTAGAGTACGAGACCGAGGAAGTATAAAAATAAAATTGGAAAAAACATTACAGTAAGAGATCTTTGCCGTTGGAAAAAAAAAAAAGACTTCAAAGAACAAAACCGTGTACACGGAAGCATTTTAAATAGGGATGGTAAATGTGGGGTCGCGGTCGGGGTATTGTGGAGCAAACTCACGCAAATCGTGAAGTCCTGCATAGCCTAATTTAGAGTAAATTCTTTGAATAATTACCATGTTTCGGAAATTGTCTAAATATATTATTTTTAAATTTTAATTTTTTAGGATTATAATAATATCTAATTATTTTATTTTTCTTAAATTATTCTTTACATAATAAAATATTTTGTTCTCCATATGAAATGACATGTTATATTATTTCTTTTCTAACAATGATTTTTTAATATCTATCACTTATTTTAGATTATATATTTCAAAAGATTTTTTTTATTTCTTTCTTAAACTACGTATCTGATCAAACTAACTCAATGGGACTGAGAAAATCTTACTTTTCGAGAATCAGACTACTTGAATGTTGATCAATATTTTAAGATATATTATATTGTCATATTAATATTAAAAGATTTTACAACTTATAGTATTTTTTGTATAAATTTTTAAAATACTTATAATTAGTTTAGTTTAATTTTAAAATCTCAAAAAAAAATGAAAAAGTTGACTTAAAAAAATTAAAATGTGACAGATATTATGAGACGAAAAGAGTAGTGTTATATACCGAAGAAAAATGAAAATAGGAATTTATCTTTAAACTTAAGTCAAATATACCTTTACAAAGGAGTTTATTTATTGACCATCCAAAAATTTAAAACTTACCTCGTTTATCTACAACACATTTCATGCCAAGAATCTCAAAAACTTACCTCAAAAAGTATCTTTTAATCTAATTTTTCACAATTGTTTTACAATAAAATTGAAATACTTAATGAAAGTATCTCATAATGAATGTATCAAATTATTTATCTATTTAAATGATACTAATTATAAATTATATAAAGATATATGTCTTTTGTTGGTGTTTTGAGAAATAAATAATCAGATATAAACTACTTCTTTAATATTAATTGAAAATTTTCATTAATGACTTGATCAACACAATTATTAGTCCCTCAAAATAAGGAGACCTCAAATCAAAATCAAGGAATTCTAGTTTAGTTTTTTTTTTTGTCATTCAGTAATTAACTTGACAAGAATTGTGTCATGATCCAAAATCGAGGGTGATGACACTTACCTTTAACCCACCAAAGCAAGTTAGCTAAATGAGAATAATAAAGAAAATGTGGAAGCTAAAAAAATAATACAATTTAGAAAGGAAATAATAAGCATAAGACATGAATATTATAGTCTAAAAATCATCCCAAAACTTGTTGTCACGTGTCAAGCCTCTACAATATAATTTTTTTAAAGAAATAAGTACAAGTCTTAAGTCTTTGCTTCTCAAATAGAACAAAAATCAAAGATAACTGAGGTGTGAAGGTACACCGAAGAGAAGTGGGTGCTACCTTTCAAACAATCTCGAAACTCAATCCAAGAAAAATGAAAGGTCAAGAAGTATCAGGCTCAACACCTACACAAGTGTAGAAGCAAGGGTATGTACCTAACAACATGGTACCCGACCAACAAATGAAGTCTAAACCTAGTAAAACAATAAAGAGCATAACTAGTCTTTCTATCCCAACTACATACCTCCGAACTACAAACATGCACACAGGAAAACCTAGCAAGTACGACATATATAACATATACTCACATACTGGCATATACATCTAAAGTACAGATTTCAATAGAATCATAATCTCAAGGAACCATGATCAACAGTGAGCATCTATCCATAACATATAGGCATCAACAAAAAACTCAATAATCGATTTACAATGTAACCATGAGTAAGGTGCAATATGATACAAATGCAATGTCAAATAATCGTGATACATGTCTGTCCTATGATACACATTTGCTGATCAACTCAGGCTAGAACCTATGGGGTCTCACTTAGACCATGTATTTATCAGAAATGACCTCGATAATCAAGCCAAAATATTACCTCGGTAGGCGAAAATGACCTCAACAATATCACACAATGGAATGTTACCTCAACACGACCGATAAAGACCTTGGTCCAAATATAAATGTCTCTCAATAACACCGACTAAAAAAGATCTCGATCTCAAATACCAATAACTCTCTTTCATCCCATTTCCACAACACTAATAACTCTCTTTCATCTCATTTCCACAACCCAAATGCAAATAAACACATAACAAGGATGAGTGAATGAGATAAGAAGTCACATGATGCCACGAAACATTTATAAAAAAAATGACACTCGATATAGCTCAATAATTACATCATCATTCATCAATAATCAACTCACAATACATATATCATGTCCCATGTATAAATTTTCACCTCAAAACATCAAGTAATACATCACTATCAATGCTTTATCCCATTTTACAACTTAATTCACGTAATTGCACATATCAATCAATTCACATTCCATTCCAAGCAATCAAGTAGGAAATACAAGGTTCAATACACTTAACACAAGTTGAAAATACACTTGTCTTAGTCAACCAAGAGATGATCAATCCAAAGATTGAAGCCTTCCCTTTTCGAATGTACTCCAAAATACCACAATCTATCCGAAAATGAATTCACAATCACTCAAAACTACTGACACTAAAATCAATTAAATCGGAGAAAAATGAAAAAATCATCCAACAATTCACTACTAGAAAATGAGCTAGAAATCTAATTTTTTTTACAATAAAATGATCCTTGAGAATTTAGGAACCTAACGACGAAAACTATTTCAAAAAAGGAGTTAAAATAAATCCACAGTCACCATTTTTATTTTGGAAATTCAAGTCATGAAATCCCCCAGTTTTCCCAATCAAAACCCTTAATTTGATGTTGAAATCATGAATTAAATAATAAAAATTGAAGAAAAAATTGAAAAGAACTTACCAAAATAATTTTTCTCAAAAATACCTTGTAAAATCACTCAAAATCTAGCTTGAAAATTTGAAAATAGAGGAATTTTGACAAAATATGATGTTAAATTGATTTTCAAGATTTTAGCGTGTTTTTGAGTGTGTCCACACTGATTGCACATCATCTACTTGTTCTAAAGCTTCATTGAAAGGTATGTCCTCTTGTTTTTTGATTTTCAAGTCATTATTAATATGTTTTTGGTACAACTAGTAATGAATGCCACGTGGGTACTTGTTTTTGCTTGTTTTTAAGCTTGTGATGCTATATTTGTGCTTGTATGCTAGAATGAAATTCGAATAGTACCCTAGTTATGGTGACTTTTGAGCTTAGTTGATTTTTGATTGCTTGTGTAAAATTAATGTTATGCACATTAAACCCTTCATAAACCCAATGCAATTTATGATAATTATACTTAAATCACCTTAAAATCAACTAATATTCATAGCCCATAACTCAATTAAATCAAAACATTCATAATTTGAGAGACCCATATTTGAAGAAATGCTTAAATTCATCAAATTGAAGAAAACGATTTTGGGTCTTCATGGTTGAAGGAAAAATCATGAATCAAGCCTACATACCTTGAACTAACAAAGGAGAATGAGAAGGTTATGATGAAGAACTGAATATTCCCTAATCTTTAAGCTTGTCTTTAATGGAGGTAGAGAGAAAATTTCAAGAGTTTCAAGAGGTTGAATGAATTAGGAGTGATTAGGGTTCAATTCAGGGGTTTTAGGGGAGTTTAGAAAGAATAAAACAGTCCTAGGATCAATTAAAATTACAATTTAACCATTAATGAAGTGAAAAAAATAACTGGGAACTGGAGACGCAGGATAGCTACACGGGCCGTACAACGGTGCACGGTCCGTGAACTCGACCGTGTGGCTACACTTGGTCACGACCTTGGCTCATAAAATCTTAGGAACTTTCTAGACCACTCCACGGACTATCTCACGGGTTGTGAGGCATCACACGGGCCATGAACTAGTCCATGGAGCCTTACTTGGCTCGGAGTTTTGGCCTAGGGTCCAAGTAACTCTATAGACCACTCCACTGGTGCCCTCATGAACCATGAGGTATCACATAGACCGTGAAGTGGTCCGTGGAGCCTCACTTGGTTTGGGGCCTTGGTCCATCATCAAGGGCACACACTGGATCACTCCAGGGACTGGCTGATGGGCCGTGAACCCGTGTCTATTCGTGAGAACCTAACTTAACAAACATTTCCTTTCCTTTTCTAGAATGCTTTCGTGTACAAACAACCTTACCTCAAAAGCCATAACTTCCACATGTAAATACTGATTCAAGTGAAACTAATTGCATTGTGAAGATAACTCGAAGAGCTTCAAGTGAAACTAATTATCATACCAAAGGATATGGTCATTCAAGGTCAGCCCTGCCACATGACCTCATGCAAAGCCCAACCAACTCGACTCCTTGAAATTTGGCCACTTATACAGCACCCATGACCGTCACTAACTCACCGTAACAAGTTCAAAACAGACCTTGATCAACCACTACGAAGTAAAAACTTTTTTGGGTCGTTACAGTCACAAGCAATGGAATCAAGGGTCATCCAATACTCCTACTAAGTTCAACAAAGACAAGGGGTTCAACTTAAATCCCCAAGGAGGTTCGAGTGCAAAAGCTTCTCCAAATTGTGCAAAGTGTGGAAAGCCCCACCAGGGTCAATGTTTAGCTCACTCAAATGCTTGCTTCAAATGTGGCAAGATCGACCACCATTTAAGGGAAGGTAGAAGTGTAAATGCAAGGCCCAAAGTACAAGGTAGACAAGCACAAGGAGTCCTAAAAGCTAATAGGTTCTATTCCTTTCGTCGCCATGACAAAGTGGAGAAAGCCCCAACTGTGGTTATCGGTATGTTAAAAGTTTATGATTTTCATGCTTATGCACTTTTAATCCAGGGAAAATTTGTATTTTGTCATATTATGTCTTGCTAATAGATTCCATGTATGCCTCAAAACTCTTATTGGGCCTTTTAAAGTTAGCGCTCCCATTGGTGAGTCCATAGTTGCACAAAACGTCTATAGAGATTGTCCCATGTCCATCATGCATAAAATTATACATTGTGATTTGGTAGAGCTTTCCATGGTTGATTTAGATGTTATAATTGGCATGGATTGGTTACATACTTCTTACGTCTCCATAGATTGTCGAACTCATAGTATCAAGTTGTAATTTCTAAATGAGCCTACTCTTGAGTGGAAGAGTGGTAGTTCTTTATGTAAAGGTTGGTTTATTCCTCTAAAATCTTGCAAACTTATTTCTAAGAGGTGCATATATCATTTAGTGAGGGTTAGGGATGCCACATCTAAAATTCTGTCTCTTGAGTTGGTTCCCATATTCAATGAGTTTTCTGATGTGCTTCCTGAAGAGTTGCTTGGTGTCCCTCCCGAATGGGAGATAGGCTTTGTCATTAATATTTGGCCCAATACCCATCTTATATCAATCCTCCTTATAGAATATCCCTAGCGGAGTTAAAGGAACTAAAGGAACAATTGAAGTATAGACTATATTGCTAACTCAACAAGTTACCATCTAGAACAAATATCCACTCCCAGGGATTATGACCTATTTTATAAATCGAAAGGGTCTAAGAACTTTTCTAATTAATTTGTGGTCTGGGTATCATCAATTGAGAGTAATGGATTATGATATTCCCAAGATGACATTTTGGACAAGGTATGAACACTTTGAATTTGTGGTGATGTCCTTTGGTTTAACTAATGCACCAAAAATATTTATGGACCTCATGAATAGGGTGTTCAAACCCTACCTTGATATGTTTGTGGTGGTATTCATTGATGATATTTTGATCTATTCATGGGATGAAGAAGATCACAAGGAGCATTTAAAGGTGGTCTTGAAAACTTTTAGGGATGAGAAGTTGTTTTCCAAGTTCAATAAATGTGAATTTTGGTTGAAGGAGGTTGCATTTCTTGGGCATGTTGTGTCTAGTTATAGGATGAAATTTTACCCCAAAAATATAGAAGTAATGAGAAATTGGCCAAGGTCGTTGACTCCAACGAACATTAGGAGTTTCTTAGGCCTAGAGAGGTATTAAAGAAGATTTGTTGAAGGGTTCTCCTGCACTTCATCCCCATTAACCAAGTTGACCCAAAAGAAAGTGACATTTGTATGGATGGATGAGTGTGAGAAGAGCTTCCAAACTTTGAAGGATCGGTTAACTTCATCTTTTATCTTGACCTTGCAGTGGGGTACCAATGGGTTTATTGTATATTGTGATGCCTCAAGAATTCGTTTGGTTTGTTTGTTGATTTAAAATGGTAAGATGATTGCCTATGATTCAAGGCAACTAACGGGGCACGAGAAGAACTATCCAACACATGATCTTAAATTAGCGACCGTGGTATTTGCTTTGAAAATTTAGCATCATTATTTTTATGGGGTCCATGTTGATGTGTTCACCGACCATAAGAGTCTCCAATATGTGTTTACATAAAGAGATCTCAATTTAAGGCAAATGAGATGATTGGAACTCCTCAAAGATTATGATATAAGTGTGAAATATCACCTGGGTAAGGCTAATATAGTAGTCGATGCACTTAGTGGAATGTCAATGGGTAGTGTGTCACACCTTGAAAATGATGGGAAGAGGGAATTAGCAAAGGAAGTCCATAGGTTAGATAGATTAGGGGTAAAGTTGAATGATGCCAGAAATGGTAATGTAATTGTATTGAGTGGCTTTGAGTCATCATTGATTGAGAATATCAAGTATAAGCAAGATCTTGATCGCGCCTTGGTTGAATTGAAGGGCTTGGTGAAGAAAGGAAAGATAGAGGTCCTCTCACAAGGGGGAGATGGGGTATTTTGTTACCAAGGGATATTATGTGTACCAGATGTCGAAGGGTTGAGAAACTTGATATTGCAAGTTCAAAATTCTTCCTGTTCCATTCACCTTGGTTCCGCTAAGATGTATAGAGATTTGAGGAAAGTATATTGGCGGAATGGAATGAAGAAGGACATTACTAAATATATGGTCGAATGCTCCAATTTCCAACAAGTTAAATTGAAACACCAAAGGCCAGGTGGCTTGGCTCAAAATATCAAGATTTTTATTTGGAAGTGGGAAAAGATTAATATAGATCTTTTAATTGTGCTGCCTAAGACCAAGAGGAACTTTGATATTATATGGGTGATAGTTGATCGGATGATGAAGTCAACTCATTTCTTGTCGGTTAAGACAACTTTTAGTGCCGAAGATTATGCTAAGTTATATATCTGGAAGTTGGTGAGGTTGCATGGGATTCCAATGTCCATCATTTAAGATCATGGTACTCAATTCAACTTTCAGTTTTAGAAGTCATTTCAAAGAGGTCTTGGTACCAAAGTGAAGTTAAGTACCACCTTCCATCCTAAAACTAATGGAAATGCCAAAAGAATAATTCAAACAATGGAGGACGTATTGAGGGTTTGTGTCTTGGAATTTAAAGGAAGGTTTGGATTATCATTTGCCTCTCATCGAGTTTTTCTATAATAACAGTTTTTGCTCAAGTATTGAGATGGCACCATTTGAGGCTGTATATGGTAGATGATGTAGGTCATCGAGTTGATGGTTTGAAGTTGGTGATATTGCCTTGATTGGACCAGATTTAGTTATGACTGCCTTGGAAAAAGTAAGGCATATAAGGGAAAGATTGAAGACAACTCAAAGTAGACAAAATTCTTACTCCAGTGTGAGGAGAAGGGACCTTGAGTTTGATGTTGATAATGAGGTTTACTTGAAGGTGTCACCCATGGTGTGTTCCAATTTGGCAAGAAAGGAAAGTTGATACCTAGGTATGTAAGGCCTTACAAAATCGTGAGAAGGGTTGGCAAAGTGGCATATGAGTTGGAGTTGTAATTGGAAATGAATATGATCCATCCGGTGTTCAATGTGTCAATGTTGAGGAAGTTCATGGGGGATCTGAGCTCTATAGTTCTAATTGAAGGATCCGAGTGTTGAGGAGAATTTGACATATAAAGAAGTTCCAGTGGAGATATTGGATAGGCAAGTAAGGAGGTTGAGGAACAAAGATGTAGAATTCGATAAGGTCCTTTGGAGGAACCAACAAATCAAAAGTGCAACTTGGGAAGCCAAAGCAGACCTGATGAAATGATATCCTTATCTTTTCCACTCCACTCATAAGGTAATAAATAATCACATTTAAAGTGTCAAGTCTTATATTTCAACCCTTAGATGTGAAGTTGCATGCATTCATATTCATGGTAACATGTTTTGATAATATTTGACTCATAATGTAATGAACCGACCTAGGTCCTAGTCATCACACGACAAAAGAGATACCGGAAGTGTCACGACCCGAATAGGGGCCTAGATGTGACATGGCGAAAGAGGACCCGAAGACCCTCGATCAAGCCATCATAG
>JBCEWC010006902.1:0-22254 GCA_038996855.1 Solanum aculeatissimum | reverse complement strand
AATTACTTAAGAGTTATTAGTTGTATCATATGCTCGTGTAATGAGATTCAACATTGCATCCACATTTGAGAAATCAATTAGGTTGTTACTATGAACACTTGGGTTAAGCATTGATAAGAAAATATTTTAGTGATGGACTTTGGTACGACTAATGCGTAGGTGGTGAAATGTATCTCAAGGATTTTAAATTAGGATTGGTGATTTCATAATAAGCTCGAAGGGAGTGGATCAATATTAGAATGATAAGCTTATGGATAAATAAATTCCCAACGAGTAACTTGTGAGAAGGCAATGGAGGATTTTTGTAGGAGAGTGCATATACGAGTTGGGCTAGTCCTTTGGATTCTGTTGGTATAACTGGGTTTAACGTATCATGTCCATGATAAGGGTGGCTTCAAGATGATGACAATGGTTACTGACCATAATGGTAATAAAAATTCATGATGGATTATGATAGGGATGTGATCATATGGTAAGGATTTTATTTATTAAATAAATTTGGTATGGTAATAATGACTTGTGGATCCTTAAAGTTACGAATTACTATTATTTGATGAGTAACGTGATGGTAAGAAAAGATGTAGAATGTGTTGAGGCATTGCTCGAATAGAATTAAAAAGAGCTAAAAAATGAATAAAATTAGTGAGATGTAGGTTAACTTTTAGAAAGATACAAGAACAAAAATATTCACTCTGGTGGTAAAGGTTAAAGATGTATCTTCCGACAGAGTGGAGAATTTAATTCTGAGACACGTGATTCCATTTATTCTGCTTTGGTTATAGTAATAATGTTACGTATCATTGATTTAGGTTAGAAACTATAGGGTAATATTAAAAATATCTATATATGTGTGACTTGGACACGGTGATAAGCTTTTTTTATGATTTTGAGTATAGTAATTAGTACATTGAAATTCTTATAAAGGGTATTGTAAGTTCAATAAAGAGGTGATCAATTATAAGTTAAAATACATGAATTCATAAAGATCTTCATGGTATGAATTAGTGTTGACAGATAAGAGGAATTGGGCTATATGATTGGAGTTAGAATTCAAGTTATCCATAGTGAATCTATGTTCATGGGTAATAGATTTTGTCAAGGTATGAATTGATAAAGTATAAAGTGATCAAAGAACTGATGAATAAAATTTGGAAACTCAATAGAATTGCAAACTTGAATTAATTAGAAATCACAAAAGATGTTCACAAGTATTTTTTCCTCTCTCAAGATAAGTCTCTGACCATTTTAATTTTGTATATTCATAAAAAAAATTATTTATAGTACTAGAAATAAAAAGCTGAAATAAAATAGGATAACTGCTTCGACAGTGGTCACGAGCCTACTTTACGACCTGTATGACAGTTTACGGCCCATGAATCGAGATCTCGTGAAAGGCTATTGAGCTATTGGAGATTAGCACAAAACCTAATTCACGAGTCGTGAAGTCACCCATGACCTGTGAATGGTCTCGTCTAAGCCGCTTTCAGAGACTTTTCACTTTCAGCTGCCTCAGTTCACGAACTCACTCTATGACCCGTCTATTGGTCTATGAATCGTGCTTTGATTTTGTAGAGTGGACTTCACTTCTGCACCCCTTACTGGAAGAACAAACGAGACCCCCTCTACGACTCTTGGAATGACCCATGACCCGTAGAGGGTCTCATAAACTGCTACTTTAGTGAGAAACTACATCTCATGCTCAAAACCATGCCAACACTGAAATCCTTCAAAAACAAACAAAAACAAACATCAAACATAGTAACATCACTTTGAGAACGCACAAAATCCCAAGTTTCAAGCATTAAAAGTGTTGTATTTTAGCAGCACATCAACACCCTCAACTTAAAATTGTTGTTTGTCCTCAAGCGACGGACTCAATCAACTTAAGTATTACAGAGACACAAAAATCAAACCAATGGCACATAATACATCAACACCTCCATAGATACCCAACTTGACGATTAATTTCCAGTGGTGCAACTATGAAAATCCATGCAACCATAAGTAAACGGCATATCACTGAACTAGTCATGTGTAATAATGCAATGCAAGTGCCCACACCGAAAGAAGTCCCCTCAACACTCTGGGTGATTCTTGTTTTTTCAATTTAAGTTCATTGGGACTATATCAAAATACTCACTCTCACAAAAGATATTCAACTACTGTACCTAATACCATATGCTTGTCCCTATACTCTAGACTCATGACCTGTCAACTAGTTGAACTAGGATCACTTTAGGACTTTTCAAGCTTGTAATGAAGGCTCAGGGGGGTTTGAAATGATTATCTGGATAAATAGTGACTATGGTCCTCCTTGATACTGTATTATTTGTCACTTTCGCCCTGCCAACCTATCACTTCTCTTTTCTTCTCCCCTTCTCCTATTTTTTCACCTGTCTAAGGGTGCATTTTTTCTTCTTTTTAGCACTTTGCCCTTATTCATGTACACTATTTTGAACTTTGGCAAATTAAACATTTTTCTTGCACCCCTTTTATTCTCTTTTTCTTCCCTTCTTTATATCACTAAGCATTTTTTCTTCTTTTATGACTTTAACTTATACCAGTCATCCTCAACTTTGGCTTTTAGTCTGAGTTGAGGTTCACAGTGTTTAAGGAAAGACCAGGGCCGAACTTGGGATTTATCATTTATTAAGGCTCAAGCTATTAGGTGTTTACAAAGAACAGGATCGATGTTAGGCTCAAAACAGAGATCAAGGGATAATTAACATTTTTGATTGGTTATTTAAGCTAAGTGGGCTCAATTAGAACAGTGACCTAAGATCCTTTCCTACCCAACTAACCTAAAGTCTAAATCCTGAGTAACGGGACAAGTTCTGAATTACAGTACAGTAGAGAATCATGCAATTACGCTCACTTGCTCATGTCACTGCTTTACATATTTTACACAACTAATCAAATCATGTTTTTTACTACAGACACACACTTGTCAGAATAAACACTATAAGGATAGCTTAATCATGCATGGTCACTAATAGACTAACAAAAAATAAAATTTGGTGGGTATCATTTTTGCACAAAAATTTTACTATGCCATAGATATCAATACTATGTACTACACATGCTACTTAAAACATCCTAGACATGTCGGTTCAACATAAAATAAAATCTGCAGAGAAAGAACACAGGCAAGAAAACCCTTAAGATATAAAAAATTGGGGTAGTTATAGGCCAAGGTTACTCAGACTTTACCAAGGTCGTATAACCACCCGTACCCCATCAAAAAGAATGTGCAGTGTCCTCAATGCACAAAAATAAAAATATAAAGAACAAGGGTCAAAAAGGAATATACCTGGGCACCTAAGAGCCTCTCTCCGTCTCATCTATCCACCCTCCATAGACCTGGTGAACTCCTCGACTGTCGGAGCAGCCTGGTAGGAACTTGTGCCTCTAAGCATCTATTGTGCGCGCTCCTGTCTGGCCTCTTCCTCCTCTCAGGATTTGACCAGAGCATCCTCAGCTCCTCCTCTTCGGTCCACTCCACATTCCGACGCTCCGCATCTGGATCATCTATGCGAGGTTGCTTCCTGAGGGAAGTGTGTGTAGGCTACTCAAGAGCGAACATATCATTACATCTTGCTCAGTTTGTCTTGAAGTGTTATATTGGTTGAATCAGAATTAGAGAGATGACCTTAAGTCTTCTTTGGTTCCCTTTAAGTCCACTTTGATCAAATAGCCTCCCTTGACATTAATTGTGTTCTTAGTGAGCACCGTTGAGCTTTAAGCCTTTTTGTTGGCAGTCTTGTTACTCTTGACCTTCGATTGGAAAGATATTCTTTTTTGTTGAATATAATTTCCTCCTTGAGCTTGAATTTGTGAAAGTTGTGGTCAAACGCCAAAGTTGGGAATGTGATAAAAAGGGAGTGTCTCTCATTTAAAAGTTTGAGGAAAGAAACAAGAAAGAAATGAAGGAGTTCATGCATGATAAAAAAGAAAAGAAGAAATATGCTTGAACAAAGAAGAAAAAGAAAAATTTGGCTCAAAATAGGACCCTCCAAATTTTTTTGAGAAATAGTCACATGTGGGACACCAAAGGTTGAGATTCAATACAAAATGATGTCATTGAAAAAACGATAGTGAAAGACGAATAGAAAATTCATGTGTTGTGTGTAGAGTTCAAGGAGAGATTAGTTACTCGTGTCCAAATGTTATCCTACCTGCCCTATAGCCTATATTACAATCCTAGCAAAGTCCTTTGTGATTCTTGTCTAGATGAGATTGAGTGAACATTGATTAAGAATAAGGGCAAGCCTATAGATAAAAACTTGAAAGTCATTTCTCTTTTGGGAGTGTTGGTACTGTTTCTAGATCCTTGAAATTAATGTCATGATTTTGTGTGCATAAGGATCTTTTTTGCTGTGAGGGAAAGTGGCAAAGTTTTTAGGCATTGATTAGCAATCACATTGATAATTATGACCATATCTTTGTCTTGAGAACTCCTTAGTCATCTCTTAAGGATTCAAAATCATGTAAGTGGTTTGTAGAAGCTTTGAGGTTTGACAAAAAAGGGAGAAATGTGTTTGCTGCTCTTTATGGATCTATTGTAAGCATTGTGCTTTGGATTGATTGATATTTGACTTGCTTGAGGTCAAGAAAGAGTTCAAGTTGGGGAAGTTGATGAGTCTGCATGTTGGACTCATATAGGGCTTAAATTGTATAAAATACTATTCTCAATTTTGTATGTTTGATGCTAGAAATGTGAAAGAAAATGTATGGAAGGATAAATCTTAGCAAAACAAGATAAAATGAGAAAAATTAACAAAAAGGTGATAGAAATCAGTCATCGCCGAATGAAGACTTTGACCACCCTTTATTGTAGTGTCCAACCCCAAGTGTTCAGTGAAAAAGGGCAACGAAAGTGAAATTTGGGTGGATCGCCAAACCTATTCGGTGATGCATAGTATAGTCGTTGAACCTATTCGATGACGCACAATATTGTCGCTGAACTTTAAAGAAGCTGGCAAGCATGGCATAAGATATTGAAGTACAAAAAGGCGAGATAGGTCACAATTCAACGATTTGCCAAACAGATTCGATGATGCACATTCCATTGTCGAAAGTTCAAGTTTCCAAGAGCTTAGGAGAGATTTAAAAAGGTGGTCAAATGCATATTCGGCGGATTACCAAATATGTTAGACGATGGTCGATCTTAACCGCTAAATGGTAATGCGTGCACATATTAAGGGTATTTTGATCTGGAGCATAAAAGGAAAATGAAAAGACTTTTTGGAGTACACAGATCTTGAATACTACACTTTTTACACATTCTAGAGAGAGGAAAGGTACACTCATCAAGAAATAGTTGTTACTTGAAGAAAGGGTTTTGTACTTGACTTGGGAGTGAAGATTTGAGTAGGAGAAGAGAAATTTCCATCAATTTTCCTTTCAATTCTAGCACCCATTGTCATGGATAATGCCTTTGGTAATTTAACTTATATTTTAGACTTGCAAGGCTAAAAATCCTCATGTTAGGAGTGTGTCATGACTTGTGTATTTGAATTTATGTATGGGTCTTTATTAATTTGAATGAATTTCTATCGATTGATGTAGGTTCACGTTTATTACCATGTTTAATTGAAGCTCTGAGGTTGTAAACTTAGGGTCTTATATTTAGATCTTTGATTATTGCAGTATCCTTGAATAATTGAAGTGGGTAATGAATATGATAGTCTGAGTCTTGTGAATTTGGTTGAATGCCTAGTTAGGGTTCAATCAGCTAAGGTTTTGGAAGGTTTGCTACTTAATTGCATAGGTTCCATTGAGTTTCTAGTGTGATTTGGCATATGAGACCTTACCGGGTTCATATGGACACTACTTTTGTCTTATTAGAGATTGTAGTTACCAACAATCTAGTCTACCCATGTCCAATTAATGTATTCATTCAATGCATGAGACTCAAATGCTTACTTCTTGACCCAAGTGTACATGCCCCTGACATGTCTCTTCTCTAATTTATGTTAAAATTAACTTAAGTCATTATATTTTTACGACATATTAGTATAATTAGTATGTAATCATTTTTACTCACTCTACATATAATTAACTCAATTTAATACTTAAAACTGTGAGTCATGAACCATTCTCTGTGGAATTCGATCCCAACTCGTGTTGGGTATACTAATAACGACCGCCATATCTCTTAATGTTTTTAGGGTATGGAACGACATCAACAAGTATTTCATGGGATTTTGACTTAGCACCAAAATAATTTTGAGATGGGGATCCAACCCAAGGGATCTTTTGCAATCTCTAGTCCCATAACTACATGCCACCATAGGATTATTGTCTAGTATGATCCAGCTAGTGAATCCACATATAGCACATGTTTATAATTACCTGCTCAGCGAGGTAAAGTCTACCTTGACAAATAGATTTTTCTTTTTTCATTGTATGGAAAAACATCAAGATTTCATGTTATAGCTTACATGATATTATTTCGATTATGCTTATATTCCACATATATATGGTTCTTTTATGATGCTTTACTTGACTATTCATAGTACTTTATTTACATGATTCTCCCTGTGATTTACTTGTGCATTGATCATCCTCTTGTTTACTCATGCTTTTAAATACCTATCTTATTATTCTATTTACTTGATAATTTGCACTACATGATTTATGTTATTTGCATTGCCTACATACTTAGTATATTCAAACATACTAACACATATATTTGCCTACATTTTTTATAATATAGGAAAAGACATTCACCTTACATCTCATTTTACTCGTGGTTAGCTTAGAGTTGCTTTGAAGGTTGATTGACTGATGAGTCCTCATAATTCGAGGGCAAACCTTCCATGGATTCTTGATATTTCTAGTTTTGTTCATTGTTGAGACTATTTCTTTACTTTGAGTATGAGTAATCTTGGAACTTGTCTTAAGCCTCCATCTATGTTGAGTAGTAGAGGCATGTTGGATTTTGTATGGAGTCTATGTTGTCTTCTTTGACTTTTGGTATTCTTTCTTATTGAAGTATTTGAGACTTGCTTTATCTTTTGCTTATTGTAAATATATATGGTGCTTATTTATCTTATATATGCTTACGATATGCTAAGAGATTTGGTTGGAATTCCTCAGGAATTCTAATCACCATGTCACACCTAGGACCTAGCTTGGATGGTGACATTTTCCCAAGCCCCTATTAACACAAACAATAATAGGACCACAACATAGTCTCACTCTTAGTCACCAAATTTCAATCTAACAAAAAATCAACTACTTTTGATTACATATATAATACCCCATAAGTTGAAATGTTGAAAAGTTGAAAGAGAATTGTTTTTTCATAAAACAATATTGGTTCCAGGTACTACAAAACCTAACTACGGCCCGTATATAAAACCACAGATCATAGAAACAATATCGTGGATGGTTACTGGAATTAGAAAATGTTTGAAATTTTTAATGGAACTACAGAAGGCATTTACGAGTTATAAATATGTCTACGAGTTGTAGACCTGGCTCATAGATGAAGACGCGCTCAGCTCGGTGACTAGAAAATAGGTTTTCCCTTGAATTGAAGTGATGAGGTCGGAAAGAGGGAAGTAGGGCTTAGGCAAGATGTTGGGTTTTTGAAGTGGAACTATGATCCAATATGACTAGCACGTACTTAAAAGTACAAGTCGTACATGAATTTTGGGGAAAGGGCAGTGTGGGATGAAAATTTAGCTAAGTGTTGGAGGGACTACGAGGGCTCTTTACGAGTCGTAGATGTTTGAACAAACCATAAGTTGAGTTTCATAGATTGAAGTAGTTTTTTAGTAGTTAAGATTTTGGTGCACAGATTCCATGAGGGGTAATTACGGCTCATATATGGAACTACTTGTTGTAGAAAGGGAATTCATAAGTTGACTTCAGAGATCAAGATTTGGGAACTAATTTTCATGAATGGACTCTATGGTCTGTAAATAGATCTATGAACCATAGATGGATCTCATAGACTTTGTCCGATAAATTTTCATCAAGGGTATTTCTATTTTTTCTACCATTCTAAATCTTAAACTACGTTATTTTAGCCCTATAACTACCCATACCGTCCCTATACTACCTCAATCCCATTCTAAATCATTCTCTCAAATCTCCTAAGTCTCTCTCTCAAGTTCATCCTCTCCAACGCCATTGAAGGATTCAAGCTAGGGTTCCAAGCCCTATCTTTCAATTTTAAATTTCTCCCATTAATTTAATTTAGGTATGTGGATATTTATCCATGGATTCCTTTCACCGATGGAACCCAAACAATCCTCCTCCTTTTAATCAAAACTCAAGTGTGTATTTTAAGGATTTTCATGATTTAGATTCTAATTGTACAAATTATAATTTATATTATGATTATCTTCTCAATTATACATGAATTATTGTAAGTTGCATGAATTACACGATTTATAAGCCAATTTCTTCTACATGTTATTTAGGATTCGTGACATTATGTATGGATTCTCCTAATTTTAATTTATTTATTCTTAGTTCACATGATCATGTATGAATTTACCCCAATTATATTATTTCAAGCTTATTGTTTATGAAGTTATACTTTTACCCTAATTTTCATTTTAAGTTATAATTGTGCAAATACAAGTGTTCAAGTATGTTTATGAAAAGGGTAACTTAAGACCTTAGAGATGACCTAAGATCTCAAAGGTGACTTAAGATCCTAATGTCACTCTTAATTAAGATATTATTAGTAATGATATAAAAACTACAGTCACATTACTTAATTTAATGAAAATGAGTTACTCTACGACTATAATTTTAATGAATTGGATTGGTTGATTTAAATTGTCATTCCTACATGTCAAGCTTATGAAGATTATGAACTATGAATTATTATAAATTTTATGAACCTATGATTATGGTATGTCTATGTATTCCGTAGGATTTGACTTAGCATCGAATGAGGCTTGAAGTGGAGACTAGACCTAAGGGTTCCCTAATAGAAGCTTTTATCTCATAACTACATTTCCACCATAGGATTGCGTTGCCAATATGGCCTAGCTAGTGGATTCACATATAGTATATGATTTATGACACTCACGTAGTGGGATAGAGTTTTACCTTGGTAAGTAGGATCTCTTTTCTCTGACGTATGAGTAGACATTAGGATTTCATGTATTAGCTCACATGGTCTTATTGTCAATTATAGTTCTATCTCACGTATGTATGACTCTTTATGATGCTTTACATATTCTTATGCTTTACTTGTCCATTGACCACTATCGTATTTACATGAGCTTTTAAATATTTTTTCTATCATCATGCTTTACTTAGTCATTTGCACTATATGATTTGCTTGGATTGTATTGCCTACATATTTAGTACATTCAAAACGTACTAATGCATACTTCTTTGCCTACATTATATCACAATGTAGAGACAGATGATCATTTCACTTCTCACTTATGTGGCTTGTTGGTGATGCACTCGAAGATTGTTAGTGAGTACTCATGCTTTGAGGACAAGCTTTATTTTCCATTTTCATTGTTTTATTTTATGCTGAAAACTTAAGACTATTTCTTGTTCTACTTCTTTTGAGGGTGGGCTAGGGACATGTATTAGCCTTTGCCTATGTTGACTATATTAGAGGCATGTTGGATATGTAAGAGTCTATGTTGTCTATTTCTTTCTTTATGATATTATGCTTTAGGTATCTTTTATGATCTTTCGCATTATGATTATTTATTTCATTATCTATGAATGTTTATGTTATGCGATTATTTATTTCATTACCTATGAATATTTATGCTATGTTAAGAAGGCTTGGTTGTAATTTTCTTGGGGATCCTAATTGTCGTGTCACACCTAGGGTCTAGCTAGGGTCGTGATAACATGCAAACTCTTACTTGATTATATGAAATACAAACAAATAATCACAACATAGTAAGACAGATGATACATAATCATGTCATAAATGTAGCAATACAGATAACACCACCACGGTAGAAAAATTAGTAACCAGTTCTTTCATATCAATTATTACACAGGATGAGCGTGATCATTTATAGCTATGTCAATTCTTCATCATCACACATATAATCATATTCATTCATAAATAAAAGTTAACAATGATTCTCTCATGGAATCCACATTCAAACTATCAGTATGTCGCCGTCACATCCATCCCAATAGTTAGTGTATCAACATTATACCTAATTCATTATGTACCAGCGTGGTACCTGATCTAATAATTAGTATATCGGCATGACACTCAATCCATTATGTACTGATGTAGTACTCAATCAAATATGTATTGGTGTGGTACCCAATCTAATATGTACCGATGTGATACTTGATTTAATATGTATCTCCATAGTACGCGATCCAATAGTTAGTGTACCGATATGATACTCGATCTAATATGTACCAATGTGGTACCTAATCCAACATGAAGTCACACATCAACTTAAACAACCAAATAATATATCTATTACATGCAATTCGATCATAAGATTTTATTTCACTTTATGTTATTTTTTTTCCTAAACATATATTATACATGCAATACTAGTAAAGCAGTTAGTAGGGACATATAATACAAACAGAAAAACACAACCATCACCTACAATATTACCACCACACTTGAACTCATAAGTAAATCGACAAGTTCATTGTATAAGATTATCAACATAAAGTTATTTCACATTTATCTTTTTATTTCGTGAATATGGATAACTCACCTCCCACCCCTACACACACACACTCCCTACCCCACCCAACCCCAGCCATATATATATATATGTTAATAGCCTAAAATTGGACCCCTTAATTATCATAAGTCTCATAATCTCACTATAACGTAGTGATTTTTCCTTACACATAAACCATATAAGAACCATCAGTCATCTCAACAAGAAGTATTTAGGTTAACAATCAAGAACTAGACTGTCACCGCTAGTCACAAAGTATTTAGATTAACAATTAAGAACTAATCTATCACCGCTAGTCACAAACTAATCATAATCCACATAATACATTCCTTCTCTAACAGTAATAGCAACTCACTTAGTCATCCAAACTTTGTGTCTGAAAGTCTAGATATGGTATCCCCTATCAATTTATGTTATACTATATAATAGAAAATCTATTTACAACTACTCAATTAAAATACCTAGCATACCTGAGAGGTAAGTTGCTGCAACAAGTAAGTTTGTCATTGATGATCTTCCTTTTTTTTCATGTTTTCAAAGGTTAAATCATCTAATAATTATAAGAGTAATTGATAGACTACTCTTCCAACAAATACTTTGGAATTCAAACTCAACCTTCCAATCTACTCAAAAACTCTATATTTTGAAATGGTTACATCAATTTCCAGCCCCAAGGGCATAATTTATCAATACTAAATCAAATTCAAGATATTTCAATCTATTAATTCTCTTCACACCAGAAAATTTTACTCAAGTAACTTTTTTACTCCCAGCATGATCTATCTAATGTTATTCTAAAGATTAAAGTATCAAACAAGTATTAGATTAATAGAAGGACTAATCTTAAAGGAGGAAATTGATGAAAAAATGAAGAAACTACCTTTTTCTTGTCCTAGCCTGACCCTGGATGAGTTTTTAGAGTAATATAATATTTTAGGTTTTTCAAACACATCTCACTGCAAGTATCCCGTCGTGGTGGCCCTACAATGGCGGCCTCAGCTCAAACAATCTTCAGTAAAATAGTCATGACTTTTTATCTCTGACTCCAAATGATACAAACTTGATGACGTTAAAAACAAGACTCATAGACCTTTAATTTGATAAATTATGAGCCACTTAATTCATTATAAGTTGAGAATTATGATTGTTTGAAGTTGACCTTAGTTTAAATCTAAGTTCGAAACTAAATTGGTAAGGCACTTCCAACTTAAATTTGGAATAGGGGCATTGTACAACCTTATTTAATAATTAATGCACTCATATTATAAGGAATTGATTTTATATCAATAACTAATGAGATTAGCCTACCTTTACTGTCGATGTTTTCAGTAATAACAGAATAAGTTGTTACAATAGATATCAATTTACTCATTGTTCGTCCCGGAACAATCACTATTATGGAAGAAAGAAAGAGTACTCATTGTAACTACTCTTGCTATACCATTTGGCATAGTTTGGTTGCAAGATCGGTGATATTTCTTAGGTGAAAATCATGATGATCTCCGACAGGTTCTACTCCTCTTTTCCTTCTAATGAGAGTTGTGCCTTATTTATTTTAATCGCTTAGTCTTTTAGGAGCTTTGATACCTATTTAGACTAGTTCCTTGCGAGTGTTAGTGTGTTCTTTTTAATTATCCTTGGAGGTTTCAAATCAATATATGTTAATTTTAGAACTATTTTTAGATTGTTATCTTATGATTTGTTATTTTTTTCCGCATGTTAGCTAGCTTTTGGGGGTTGAAGGTACTCCTATACATGGTTCGATGAGTTGGATCATGACAACTCTTCTCCAATCCCAATGGACAAGAAAGATGGTGAAGATTCAAACCAAAAAGTCGTTGAATCAGTTAAGACTCCATCGATTTGTTCCTCTCCTCCGTGGTGATGACAATCATAACCTTTGTTGAAATCAGACGGAAAAAAAAAATACAAGATAAAGGATCAGAGAATATTGTGGAGGAAAAACTTCACAAATGAAAAACTTGAAGCCCAATTTGACACATGAAGAATATCGCTAAGAATTCTAAGTTTAAAAAATCACACATTATTCTTTTCTCATATTTATGAATTTTAAAGTGTGTGTACATATGTAGCAATTTTAATTGAGTGTGTACTCGGTGAAATTGAGATTAATGCTATTGATTATATTTTTTGTATACAAAATCTTTAGTAGTCAATTCTAGGTGTTTAGAAAGTGTACAAAAATTGATATCAATTCGTAAGTTTAGTTTAATATATATGTATGAAATAGGTATAAAATTTGATGTCCTAATAAATTTAATTTGTCGACCATTATACTTTTTATTAGTGTTTAGGAAGTGTATAAAACTTGGTATTCATTAGCAAATTAAGTTTACCCCAATAAATTTGTGGACTATTACATACTTTTAATTAACAAGTGTTTAGAAATATAAAAGCTAATATCCGTTAGTAAGTTTAGTATGTAGGAGCATTTTAATGTATGAAAAGGTACTAAATTAGATATCATTTGTTCTTTACTTGAGATTTTGAAGTTATAATCATGTATACAAACTTATGATTTCATTAACTTTAGTTAGTATATTTGTGGAAAACAGTTTATATTGCATACTCAAAAGTTATACATGTTTTTTATTTTAAGATATGATACCTTTTTATTCATGTGATTTTAATATTTTGGTCCTTGGTGTTAAACTTTCACCAATGTATAGAAAATACATAAAATACTTTAAAATTAATTTGGATTTTCGATTTATGAGATTTGTATGTATAAAATGCTAATCGTAAATGATGCAGTATTTTTTAAATAGAATTCGTTGTCAACTTCATCCGGATTCATGCAAAAAAGTTATTTATCTTAAAAAAATAAAAAAAAACAAAAATTACATATACCAAAAAAAAAATTAAATTTTAGAAATAAGAATGCTTATAGTTTTATTATTATTTATATTTCATATTTTTTCCTTTTCATCTGATTTCATACAATTTTTCGTATTATCTATTTTTTTATTCTGATTTGTTTTTTCATTAGCCTAATCTTGTTAATATTCTATTTTTTAATGTTAAAGTAGATTTCACTGTTGAATAAGGTTATAGTCTTATATTTTTCTTTTCTTTAATACCAACATTTTTATCAAATAAGCATTTTATGATGTTCATTGAAATCTTATACTTTTATTTTATGATTCATTTAATTAAAACATAATAACTTAAAAATATAGATCAATTACTTTATATAATATTAGTTATGAACATATATTTATTAATTAATATATTTTCAAAAGATAATATATGTCTTAAATATTTAATTTAATATTATTTATAAAGGTCCTTATTTATCTAATATAAATTTTTAATTAGATAATTAATTTTATTTTTTAAAATTTTATATAACCTTATGATTTCACTTGTACAACCAAACAGTACACGTATAATTACATTGTGATAAATAAATAAATAATATAATTATTAAGCTGATAATCACTATCTTAATAATTATACCAATTTCAATTACCAGATACTCCCTCTGTCTCATATTAACGTGACTTGTGAGATAATGCACATATATTAAGAAAAATATTTAAAAATATATAATTTAAATCATACTTTTTATTAGTATTATTCTTTATGAAATAATAAATATAACTTTACAAGTAATAAAATTTATATTCTAAAAAATATAAAAATACAAAAATAAATATATAAAAAATTAAAATATTTATCTTACATTTTTAACCGACGAAAAAATTTCAAAAATTAAATTGATATAGGAGAAAGAGACTAAGATTTGTAGACCGAGCAATAATTGGACGCAACTTTTTGAAGCTTTGGAGACTCGAATAAGACCCATGTGATCACGTAAATCAATGCTTCATTAATAGTAATGATAAAAGAGAGAATAATCAAGTATTCCATTAATTAGGGCTCCAAGCCCTAGAAAATAATGTTCTAATCCTCAAAACAAATTGGTGTTTTTTGAATTTCCTTGTATTATTTTTAATATTATACATTATTATAAATTTTATTATTATTATTATTTCAATAAGTATAATATATTTTTTAATTATATAAAATTAATTAAATCATACTAAAATATTTAAAATTCATACATAATACTTATAATATATATTATTTACTAAATTTAAAACGTATTATAGTTATTTTTTATTTATTATTTTTTCTTATTAATGATATTAAAATAATTATTATATTAAAAATATATTACTTATATTCTTCACGTGCATTAAAAAATGTCTATAATACATATGAAGTATCGAATTCAAAATGTATTACAATTGTAGTTTTTTTTATTTGTTTTTAATAATGGTGTCAAAAAATATTATATCTGAATTTCAAATATTTAAACACTATTTAAATTAGTTTATATGTTAATCTATTAAATTTGTGTCAGTGCATTATATATGTATTTATATAAAACAAATATTCTAGTTTAAAGAATAGTAAGAACATTATTTACGTAATATTCAATCTAAAATTAAATTTTAAATTAAAATAATTAATTACTCCCGCCGTCCCAATTTATTTGTCATGTTAAGGTTTGACACAACCCTTAAGAAAAAAATTAATTAGGAGTATTATTTTATTAATATACCCTTTATAAATAATTAAATTTTTATCTATATATGTATTTCTTAATTCTAGATTAATTAATGTTGAGGACAAAGTTTAAAAAAATTATTAATTCTCTCTTGATTATTCAAATTGGCAATTCTCTTGGGACAACTATTTTAGTATACATGACAAATAAATAGAGACGAAGGGAGTAATATTTTTAAAAGAAAGAGAGTTCTTCTCCTTCTCTTTACTATTTTTGATAACAAAAATATAATTATATTTGATAAGAGTTAAAATTATATTAAAACTCATAAATTAGATTAAATAATATATTATTTATGTAAATGACCAAACAAATTTGAATACATCACAGTTATCATACAAAGTCATTTTTAATGATTTGATATGTTAATTAAGAAAATTTGTTTGACTAAATTACATTTCATCTCTCCGGTGGTGGAAGGCTTTTAGAAATTTATTCACTTCATTTGCTTTGTCCATTTCATATTTTGATCCAAGATTAGTATTTCTAGTCAAGAAGAAGAAGTTCATTTTATTTTTTCAAATTTCCCCTTATTTACGTATTCCTTAAAATATTCAATTTTGTATAATATCGTTTAATAACTTAATCAATATAGTTTTTTTCTTTCTAAAAGTTAGTATTTTCTCAAGGAGTGTGCTAAAAATTAAGAGGACACTTATTAAGTTAAATTCGGTGAAAATAAATTTATGATTTTTCAAAATTACTCAATCTGAATCAAAGATGAAAAGATGTGGGCCAAATAAACTACTATCTCTTCAATTTTATTTGTCTATTATATTAAAAATAAATATTTATTTTTCTGTTCAATAAAAAAATAAATTTATTTGATCTATAATTTATATTTATTATCAACTATGATCCTTTCTTTTGTAACACTTTGATTTCATTATTCTATGTGGCGTATTTAAGCCACAAAATTAAATGATATTTTGATACATTTAATATACATTTAATTTAAAACTACAAAATTAAAAATCTCTTAAACTCCACATCAAATCAAATCAAATTTGATCAATATATTTTAATAGAAGGGATTACTGGTAACTATATCTAAGTCAATATTGAACCACCAAAGATAAAAGGAGTATTTTACACTAAAAAATTGGTCCTTAATGCACCCCTCTTTTCATGGTAGGGTTTGTGGGGTTGTTGGTGATTCTCACTTTTAAGCACGAAACATTGAATTATTTGTCTTTAAAGGCTTTTTCAGACTAGAAGGAATTAATTAATGGACTCAAATCCAAAACATTCTTTCTAGAAATTAAATGCCCCATTCACATGGTGTGTTCATATTACTTCATAGGTCCACAACCTTATATGGATGCAAATCTTCTTAGTTTGTCCCTACATGCCCTTCATTATAATAATATGTACAATAACTTACAATTATATTATTCATTACACTCGAACAATTCCTCTTTGAGATGGTATACTCTTTTCAATTTCAATTTATAAGTCTTATTTCTTTTGTTACGATTCAATTTCTCAAGTTGTGATGACACCTATCATAACTGTCGCCAGTAAGCCAACTCGTAATCTGAAATTACTAGTAATGAGTTTAAGGGCAGAAACTAAACGAAAATCAATCAGTTTAAAAGATCAATTGAATAAAAGAACGGAAACACACTAAATATATACATATAAGTCAAAAAATACTTCTCAAAATCTGAAAGTCACAAATACAAAACTACTACAAAATAGAAATAAGCCCCAAAAGTGGGCCAAAATAAAATAGATACATAATAGACTAGTCTCAAAATAACAAAAGATGGATCATAGAAACTGAAGGAGACTGTAATAATCCAAAACACCAGGTGCTCACCCTTGTCTCCTGATATGACTATTGCAGACTCGAATAATCAACGTTGATGACTAATGCTCGAACTTGCATCACGAAAGCATATGCAGAGTGTAGTATGAATATTAGATAAAGATAACCAGTAGGCATCATAGACCGACTGAGTAATGACAACAAATATAATAGAAAATACTAGAATGAAAAACCATAAAGCTCAAGAACATAAAGCTGTAAAAGTATGCACACAGGTGTAAAGAAATAGGAACCCTAAAGACTACCTAATTCCAACTCAGCACCCATAAGCCCTAGAAGGTACAACCGTGCACATAATTGGAATAAAAATTCGAACAATCCCCCATAAGTACGTCAAGTGCACCAAAATAGCTAAATCTACTAAGAACTAGATCCACAACGCGAAATTTAAATCATAGAAACTAGAACTTTATTTCAAACTTAAATTGTCAAGGGAAAATTTGACGAGGCCAGAGTGTAAATTTGGATGCACACCGAAAGCATTTGTAGAGTTGAGGCCAGAGCGTAAATCCATGTGCTCTCTAAAATTATTTTTGGAGGCAAGGGCAGAGTATAAATTTGAATGTTCATTGTAAGTCCACTGATGCCGAGGCTAGAGCTTAAATTCGGATGCTCATCGAAAGATAATAGTGGTGCCGAGGTAGAAGCATAAATCCAAATGATTGCCAAAGTATCAAAGAGATCATTGAGAGTAGTCATATTAACTGTATACCAAAAACTCCATCCACTCGAATCAAAATAATATCATGAACCAAATTGTAGAACGAGGGCTACGTTGTGCCAATGAAATAGATGAAGTTGTGAAATTGAGTTTTATGGATGATAAGTTATAGAAACAACGTTACTGCCTACCTAAGTCCCATCTCTATTAGACCCAAGCTTGTTATATCAATATACAAGGATCTAAGTCATCCGCAATGATGTCGAGAAGAGAAATTAATGTCTATCGAGTCTAGAAAGATCGCAAGTCTATGACTTCTACTAGCCTAAGCCTAAACCAAGGCCAACATGCTCAATTTATACATAGGAATCACATACAAGGCAGACTACAAGGTACAAAACATTAATAATAACTGTAAAAGTATCCACCGTACTCGAAAATAGCCTAAAAGCATAAATTCTAGTGAAAAAGACATACTTAGCTAATTCCCCGTCCACATTGATGAAACTCCACATAAATTCATATATTTGAACTCAGTAAAAAAGAAAGAAAGTTGTAGCCTACCTATAAGTTGAACATGCACACTCTAAGTCACTCCGCTGAAACTTTTCCTTCCTAATGGGCTTGAAATGCTACCACACTATTCAAAACAGAATCACAATATCATCACGATCGTCTTAGCACTCAAATCATAAGAAACAGAAATAGACCAATTTTAAAGTCAAAATTGAGAATATGAAACCTGTACCGAAAATCTTAAATAAAATTCATGAAAAGGTCTTAAATAGTTTTTTAAACTTGTGTCCCAAAATAGGGCGCCTGAGGCTCAAAATAGCTCAATTCAAATCATGTAAGAATTTCCCAAAAATAAACTAAGAACACACTTGGGAAAACAACTAAAACACAATATTTACCTCAAATGGAGCCTCAACAATTAATTTCGACTACACCACGACGTACTCTCAGAAGGACCTCATAATTTAGCCTTTAATGTCACCTAATTTGGACTCCAAACAAGAGAGAAATCACCCCTTCAAGTTGCAAAAATGAGTTGATCACGTTTGGTGTTCATTTTAAAAGACCAGACCCAAATAATCTCTGCAAACACAAAGTATAAAAAACTAGCCCTCCACGAATACGAAAGAGCCACCACGAATGCGGAAAGACAAACCACCACACCTTCTATGAAAGCAGAGGTCAATTTAACTAGCTTTCGCGAACGCGACCCTTACACGAAGAGGTGGGGGTACAACAATATCAGTTGATTTGGTCAATTCCAAACTTTTTACGGGTGCTCGAAATTTGTTTAAAGCTTCGTATGTGCAAAAAAAACTATGCTACCTATCAAATTTGACGTTTCAAACTCAATGATGTAATTGTAATTTTCATATGAGGTCGTTACGACTAAAAGTGAGTCCCACTCTCAAAGGCAAATTTAACCAAAATCCACTAAAGGGTTCAAAAGCCTTGGGAACCGAATGAAAAGTTATCTAAACCAAATTCGATGTTCCAGGTTAACCGCACTATCATAATTTTTATTCAGATACAATTTCCGAGAATATTGATCAAAGTCAACTTTAGGTCAAATTTAACAAACTAAAATGCTAAATGGTTTAAACTCACATTGAAAAACTCAAACTGACCATACTTGTAGCTTGATTTGGGCATTTCGGAGCTGATGAAAATGTTAAAATTCCATTTGGAGACCATTTACACGCATTTGACTGAAGTCAACTTTTCAAGTTATAACAACCTCAAGCTATGATAAGTTGCACAAAATTCGAACGAACGGTCAAGCGACTGATTTGTCAGTGCCAACAAGTCATAAATGACTTGGAGCTGATATATAAATGCCCTAACCAATGAAAAAAAGGCAGAAACGCAAAAATGACCTGAAGGGTCGTTACATATTTTAAAAAAATTACTTTCTGTATTTGTTTTTGAACTTTCTACTTTAATGTTATAAATAAGTGGTTGAAGATCATAAAATTCAAAGGATATTTTAACAATATACATATATCTTTAGTTTAAAATCACAAAAAAAAAAACTAATATTATTGAATTCTTTTATCCAGTTAAATTAAAACGCACAA
The DNA here is from genome assembly GCA_038996855.1 of Solanum aculeatissimum. Classification (NCBI taxonomy): domain Eukaryota; kingdom Viridiplantae; phylum Streptophyta; class Magnoliopsida; order Solanales; family Solanaceae; genus Solanum; species Solanum aculeatissimum. The sequence continues at coordinate 2,408 of JBCEWC010006902.1, read as the reverse complement.
AATGAAATAAAATGGAGTGTTTATGTAATATGTGATTTTGATGAGGAGTTATAATCAGAAATAACAAAAGATCAAACCACTTGTTGACCCCTTTTTAGGTCCACAAATAGAAATATGTCTGTTTGTCTTGATTTATGATATTTGATTAAATATAAAATTTAAGAATTTTAAAGATAGAAGGTTGCACCATTTTCAACTCAACATCAAAATTTACCCTAAATTTTATTTTGGTGTAAAATATAATATTTTGAAGCTTCGATCCAATGTCAAATTCTACATTATTTTATTGTATGAATAGTATTACATCAAATTGGTGTAACACTATTCATTACATCAATTCAGTTTATTGAATATTTTAATATTTTTTTTATTATACAAAATTTTAATTTAACATTATATAAATTGTATGTTTTAATTAAATCGCTTGTATATTTAATTACTGTTTTTATGTAAATTTTTATAATATTAATTTTAGATATAAAAGTTGACTTTTTCTTTATAAATGAATTTTTCTCTATGTGACTCTTTTTTATATTAATTATAACTGAATATAACTATAATTAATCTTCACAAAAATTAAAGATGCAAACATATAAATTATTAGACAAATACAATGTACTTTAAAATAATCGAAAATAATAAACATTCAACAATGTAATAATTGATATACATTAAAAAAAAAACACCCAACAAGATGTTGAATGTGCATCGGAGTTTTGCAATAATTGTTGGGTTGTCACGTTTATTGGAAAAAAGATTATATGATATATTAACTTCATGTTATAATGCATAACATAATAATTGAGGATGAGAGTATAAATAAGACAAAGGAGTTTTCATAATTTCATTTTTTGCATAAATAATCGCCTATGATCTTAATCCACTAATTGCATTGGAAGGTCCAACTTTCATCGCAGAAATGACAATAGATGAATATATCAATTTCAACAATTTCTAGCTTGACATAAAAACAATTAAGGACAAAAAAATTCATTTTGAACTAAGTAATGCATTAATAGAGCATTTATAGGAGCAACATAGTGATCTTGTAAGTTGGATATTATTTATGTAGAAATATAAATAGTTTTTTCAATTATCTAATATTTATTTAATTATATTTTATTATTGATTTCACTTTTATTTGTGTTATCCATTATTATGTATAATGTATAATATTTACTAGCAATTTATATTATTTAAAAAATTATAATATAAAATAATTTTATTTTAAACAACTATAAAAGAAAATAATATATATTATATATAGCGAATATTTTAAAAAGAATGTGTTTTATGAAATAAGAAAACATAAACGAAATAATAATAATAATAATATAATAATTAAAAAAGAGAAAAATATTTTGTGTAAAATTTGATGCAGTGGGTTGGAGCTGATTACACAAAAATAGTCCTGACACCCTTTTAGAGTAATATTTGATGTTATGGATTGAAGATGCCATTATAATTTAAAATAACTCATAAATATTTATATAATTATAAAGTATTATAAATAAATAAGTTAAAATTTAAATTTTATTAAATATAAAATATAATATTTTAAAAAAAATTAATTAATAATAGTATCACATGAAGCAAGATAAATAAAATATTTTTTTTCTTTTTTGTTCTCCTTAACCAATGAAGTGGTACAACCTTATCTTCGTTTGTCCCTAGTGTTTGGTAGCATGGAGAAGGCATGGGATTACAAAAGAAACAAAAAGAGGATGCACATGATTGATGTCAATAGTGGTTTTAATTTTTCATTTGCTTTAACTCATATATTGCCCCTTAAAGTTATCCGTATATTTCATTCAGACACCTCAAATTAGTCTTGTTCTTATTGAATATCTCTATTATTTAGAATTTGAACCATTTAAATAATTTGTGCTGATGTGGCATAAAGAGTGTAATCAACACCTTGTTAGGCGCGTGAACAGTTAATTTTAATATTTTTTCTTCTTTTTTTCATTATTTCTTTTTTTTCCATCTCAGTTTTATTACTAATAAATAAAATCTTTTTCTCTTTCCTCTTCTTTCAAAAGTGCAGACGACCATTAACACAATCCACCATTAATTTTTTTTCACAAACTTCCTTCTTCTTTTTCTTTTTGTTTTTTAATCTTCTTGTCACTGTACTAATTTTTTAGATATAGAACTATTTTTCATCATCTTTTTTATCAAAAGAAATGAAAACCACCATCTACATCTCTTTTGCAGAAAATAATGGAGACCATCATCCATATTCTTTACCAGAAAAAATAAAGATTATCATTCACATCTTTTTTGTCCGAAAAAAATGAAGATCACCATCCACTTCTAAAATCATAAATCATCCATGAATTCAAGTGTAAAATCATGTTTAAATCACCTAAATACTACAGCACTCAAGTCCCAACACTAATCTACAA
>JBCEWC010006901.1:0-22255 GCA_038996855.1 Solanum aculeatissimum | reverse complement strand
AGGTCAAGAGGATTGAGAGAATTTTGGTGAGGTTTGAAGAGTGTTAGAATGAATAAAAAGGGATTAGGGTTTGATTTTGGGGATTTAGGAGACTTTAGAAAGGTTAAAAGGGGCATGGGATTAAACCAAATTACGAATTAATCATTAATAAAACGGATAGGATCACAGAAACAAGGCCTCATGGAAGGCTTCCCGAGGGTCGTCTACAGGTTCACGGACCGTGAACCTGTCCATGAGACCTCACTTGGTCTCGGCTTCAGCTTGAACTCTCGGAGGACTTTCTGGATCAACTCACGAGGGGTCTCATGGACCGTGTAGCTGCACATGGACCATGTACTGGTCCGTGGAGCATCACTTGGTCCAGAGTCCAGCCCCAATACTTAACAAGCTCACTGAAACACTTCACGGAAGCCCCTCACGAACCGTGAAGGCTCACACGGACCGTGGAGTTTCACTTTGTCTGGGGCTTGGTCCAAGCTCCAAGGAAACTCATTGGAACAACCTACAGTACACACCACGGACCGTGAACCATCAAACGGTCCGTGGTCCCTCACTTGGACTCCATTTCGAATCCTTTTTCCAGCATACTTCTGAATACGGGTAGTCTCACTGCAAAGCCCATAACTTCCACACCCGAACTCTAAATTGAGTGAAACCAATTGCGTTGCGAAGATAACTCAAAGAGTTTCGATTTGATATATAATATATCACACAGTTCACCTCATACCGAGAGATATGGCTTTTCAAAGTCAGTGCTGCCTAAACAGCCTTACAGCCTTCCATCAAAACAATTCCTTTAAATTTGGCCTCTTAAATACTACCCATGACTACCAAAATTCAATCATGACGAGTTTAGTACTAACCCTAACCAACCATTATGAAGTTCAAAAATTTTTGAGTTGTTACAATTATGGTCTTATTCCCATTTAAAGATGCATTAATCATTCATCATCTCTTGTGTCCTTGATATGATTACACATATTATTTATTATGATATAACGTTTTCTTTTTGCATTGCATGCCTATATACTTAGTACATTTCAACGTACTAACTCATACTTTTTGCCTACATTATATCACAATGTAGGGGTGAGCGACGATGCTACTCCTCCATACAGTGGCTAGATCTGGTTACTACTTTTGAAGACTTTGGTGAGTTCCCATGCTTTGAAGATAAGCCTTTACATTCATGCTATTATGTTGCTATATTGAGACATTTTATATCTTCTTTCTTATCTTGAGGGTGAGGGTGAGCTAGTGGTATGTTCTAGACCTCATCAAGATCTAGACAAGTAAAGGCATGTTATGGACAAAGTTGATGTAATTCCCTTTGATGGGAAGATTCTTGAGTTCTACACTTATGATATGTTAAGAGGCTTAGAAGGGGTTCCTTCGAGTTCCACATTTATCATGCTACGACTAGATCTTAGGCTTGGGTCATGACACTCTTATTTCAAGGACTTTCAATGAATTTAAGCTCCATGGGCAATACTTGACAATATTACATTATGTTATAATTTATGAGATGCTCTATAGTTATTGCCCTAGTCTAAGAATTGTTAGTCAAAGGACTTCCAAACAATAAGTTAAGCCCTATAGAAAAGACTTGACACTACCACATTATGTATTAATTTATTAGAGGCAAGACTTAGCCCAATGACTCCAAAGAAAAATTTGCGCCTCATGGACAATACTTTACACCATTTTTATTAAGTTTATTTTATGGAGAACACATTACTTTTGCCTTAGAGGCAAAACATAACTCATGGATTAAAAAAATCATATGGCTCATGGGCAATAATTTATACTATTTCACTATGTCTAATTTGTAGGATGCTCTATAACACTTGCCTTAAAGACAAGACGTGAGACCAAGAACTTCAGAATAACAAGTTACTCTCTATGGACAAAACTTGATACTATCATATTGTGTCTTGATTTATAAGATATTTTATAAGGAATTTCAAATAACAAGTTGTACCTAATGGACAACAATTTTAGCCATTTTTACTAAGTCAAACTTATGGGAAATACAATAAATTTTACCTTAGAAGCAAAACATAACTCAATAGTGTGTGTGTGTAGAGAAAGAGAGAGAAAGAGAAATGAAAAACAAAAACAGACCAAAAAATAAAAGTGCAGAAAAAAAAGAAAAAAAAAGAAAAAGGAGTGAAAAAAGAGAAAGAAACAATAATAAATAAAAGAAAAACAAAGAAACAAAAAAAATAGAAGTTAAGAAAAACAAAAAAGACAAAAGAAAAAATGAAATAGAAAAACACGAAAAAGAAAAAAAAAGGACCAAGAAAAAAGAGAGGAGAAAATAATAAATCAAAGAAAAATAACAAATGAGAAATATTTTTAAAAGACCAAGAGACTGAGAGACAATAGAGCAGGGAGAGTTGTTTAAAAATATTTAAAGTATAGAGAGGCAAAAATGTACTTTGACTCAACTTAAAGTTGAAGGAAGGGCATATTTTTTGTAAAAATTCTCTTACGGGGAACAAAAAATCAAGACTACTACATTTGGGAGATATTTTTGATCCATCTAATAGGTTTAATTGGCCCAACTATATTTCCATTTATATTAAAACTATAATTAGATGCAGAAATGTATTGCATAATCCATTCGATTTTAAAAAAAATTAAAGTCCATTCGTAAAAGCATTTCCTTTATACAAATCTATTTGACTCATTTATAGGCTTTTGATATAACCAATCTTACAGTCATAAATTTTTGCCTACCTCTTTGATTGTTTTTAAAAATCGTGTATAAATTCATGAGCTAAAATAACATTGTAAGTTATTTATCTATGAATGATAGAAGTCACTTTCGTAGAGAATATTACGTTAGATAGAGAAATAGAACATAAGCTTATAAGTTTAAACTGTGAAACTAAAGTGGGACCTATTAACTAGGCACTAGAGTGACTAAAGTGGGACCTATTAACTAGGCACTAGAGTGATTAAAGTACGATTCCATTGATGAAGTAAATATCCCCCGTACTAAAGAAACTTTTAACAACATCAAAGATTTTATTTGATAAATAGTCTAATAGTTTGAAAAAATAAAGGAGTTATACCATCAGCACCTAGTGCTTTACGAGGATGTATATCAAACACCACATTCTTTATTTCCTCATCATCAACTTCTTTAATCAACTTCTGATTTATAGAATCACTAACAGTCACATTAACATAATTCAGCATATAGTTTAAGTTTGTTGGGTTAGATCTAGAGAATAGATTATCATAATACTTCTCAACTTCTTGAACTAAATCAGTTTGATCAACCACCCACCTTCCATCAGATGTCTAAAAATCTTTAATCATATTTCTATTTTTTTTTCTTTGCAAGGTTGTTATGTGAAAACATGTATCATTTTTATCCCATTCGAGCAACCATAAAACTCTAGACTTTTGTTTCTAAAGGTTTCTTCACCATTATAGGCTTTACATAGTTCTCTTTTCAGTAAGCTTAATTTACCCTAGTTAAAATTACTAGTGTTATTCCTAAGGGATGCAATCTTTCCCTTGATGCTAATATTTTTCTATCTTGCATTACCATTATCCACCCACCCACGGCACGCAACCCTAGCCAAGCCACCAAATATTTATGACAATGTTTGATTTTAAAGTTAATTTGAGATTGCTCAAAATCATTACAATTATAAGGCCAAACTTTTGAAATAATATTCTAAACTTTTTCAGGCTTAATTAACCTTTTATCAAAATAAAATCAGTTTATTTTCCTAATTGGATCAACATCAGAAGACAATATTAAGATTGAATGATTGGCGGCCTCGATTTCAACATGCTGCACATTCGCATTTTCAAATTTCATTTTTAAATCAGGAGAAATTAAGTCTCAATCTAACCTTTCTTGGATAATACCCTCATTTTCCCGTAACGCCACCATTTCCAAGGTTTTCCTTTATATCATAGGTCCATTGCATCTAATTTCCATATAAAGTTCTTAAAGTCTCTGAAGGTCCAAGTATCTCTTTTTCTTCCTCCTTACATTTTTGAAACATCAATAACACCCACTATGATCCATAAAAGATATTAATTCATGTATTTGATATCTAAGCGTAATTCTATTTGTACTTGAATATACACCAATACTTGCAATCAACTAATCCATCTTGTATCAAAGTTGTGATATAAAAAGAAGAACAATGTGATTCACATATCTAGATATTGTTACTCCAAATAAAGCTAGACCTCTTGATAATCCCATCGGCTCCATAGTTATAGCATGCACCATAATTAATTGTCTTTGCACCCTCTTAACTGTTGTTTCTCTGTGTTTTTTTTCACTTAAGAAAGTCTTACTTGGAGAATGAAGACGCATTGTTTCCATTAAAAAGAGAACAATCAAGGATCCCCCCACCCCCACCCCGACCCGCAGAGTCTCGATAATTCCACATCATAGCCCTCAATGTAGAGAGGAAGACCATTTAGGACTGGCCGCCCCACCATGATTTTTTTTGTTTGTTTGTTTCTATATCAGTACTCAAATCATTAACACTTCATTTATCACACGTTGCCCGTATTCCCTCATTTATAACAACAAACTTACCAAGATTTTCATTAGAAGTCTATAATTTATCCGTATTTAAACTATCAGAAGCAACAACTAGTCTAGCAATCCATTTCAAGTTAATCTTTTTTTTCCTTCATTCTGTTTATCATTCATTAATTAAAAATAATTATTATTTTCATTCAAAAGTTCAGTTGCTAGCGATTGAGATGAGCCTTCAGAATAAGCCTTAAGCGCAGTAGCACAAACCTGAAACATTGTTCCTTGTATGTTGTGATTTTTATTTGATTAGCGATTGTGATAGCCTCGTTAATGTTTCCTGGCTTCTCCTTTGTATTAATCTGGGCAGAATCTCTTTATTTCCTCACTGTGACGTCATACATATTCTTATCCAGTTGCAGCTTTAAGCACTTGTCCTCCTCTCCCAAATTAAGATCCAAAAATTGGGTTTTATTAGCATGAGAAGTTCCCTCTTGTGAGTCATAGTTTTCTATCTCCACAGGTTGTATTTGGTTTGATTCCTCTACGTGCAATGAATCATCACCAGTTCCCTTCAGACGCACGATTTCCTTCCTTCTTGATTCACTTTGATGCAATTTATGATATTTCCTTATACCCGTATGTGCAGCATACTTTTACTAATTCTTGCTACTCTTTTTCAGAAATTTTAAGTTTTCATCAGAATATGCCTCTCAAGTAGTGTGTACTCCTTCACGGCTTTGATAATCTGAGAAAACTACATCATTCTACGCTTTTAGCCATGCCCCAAAGTGATCCATTTTTAAAGTATCTGATCGTATATCCTTTGATCTTTAGACACAAGTTTTCTCATTATGTGCTAATACACCATAGTAGAAACAAACAAACAAAAGACTTTCATACCATAGTTCAACCCATGTATTGTCCACTTTGCCTCTAGGCAGTGGCTTGGAGATATTCATCATGACCTTAAGTCTCATATATAGTCCCTCCTTGATCCCATTTCCAGGGATTATGACATCAACAGTCCTCCCAAAGCTTGCCTATTTTGCGTCTAATGTCCACTGACATCCAATGTAAAGGAACGATCCAAACTTGAACCCACAAATTACATTCATTAAATACCAGAGAGTTGCTCTTCAGTTGTGGTTCCCAAGGATGAACGCGTTAAGGAGGTATCTGTCATATAACCATGATGTACCCAATCTTATGGTGTGCATACTTTCCTCGTTAAAACTAAACTGAAGGAAATTCAATCCTATTTCCTTTATTTTCAGTCCTAATGGGTAAGCCAAAGGTATAGTGTTCTTGATTCCTTGAAAGCCTTGCCTTTTTATCCGATATCACTTTACCAAAAAAGACTTACCTCACAATACTTCAAGTTTGATTGGATGTCTGGAATTGCAATCGCTACAACCTCCTTTTCTTCCCACATTAGAATAAATTGATGTAGCCATTGGATAATTCTTCTGCCATCTTCCGAATTGTTTGCTCTCCAACTGGAGTTTGATGAATCACTGCTGTAGCCTAGCAAAAACACTAAGCCTCCTGATAATTGAGTGTGGTTTATGGTTATGTAGTAAACACGGGAAATTCTGAAATTTAGGAAACAAGAACTGAAGTGAGATAGGTTTCTAGTTGGAGATGCTTGAGAACTTGATTAAAAAGGTTAATCTGTAATTTGATTACTTGCCGGATTTTAGTAGCTAGTCTTCGAAGAAAAAAAAAGGGAAGACACTCACAGTAAAGACCGAAGAGAGGAAAAACCCTTGAGTCGGTGACGAGGGATCTAAACTGACCCAAGAGGTTCTTTCAAACATTTCAGTTCTTGATATCCAAACTAAAGGCACAACTTAGGATGAATATCAAATTTCTACTACAAAAAATAAATATATAAATATCCAATCAGATTTTGCATTTCAAATTATCTTACAGCAAAATCCTTTTCTTTCCAACTCCAAGGGCATAACACCAGAGAGAAATGTGGATGAATTGGGTAGAACCAACCTGTAAGCAAAAAATAAAAAAGATGGTCTAATTGTTTGCATCGTAAATATGAATTGACCAACAATCACGTCGGTCAATTTGGGAATCAAAGAATTATGTTCAGCTAAGAGAATAGAGGATCCACATTCCGAATCCTTTAATGCCAAAGCTTTAGGCAAAAGCCTGCCGGAACTACAGATCTCTTGCTTGAAATAACGTTAGAGAAAGTATCAACCAGCTGCCCGGCAAGTGATGCTGGATCTTCAATTAGGGTATCAACAAATGCCTTGACAATCCTAACATCTTGTGGTGTAGCTCGTAAGCTATACCAGGTTAAGAACTTCTGCCTGAATGTCTTGTCAATATGCCCACCACACTCTAACCATCTAACTACTTTGACATAATACTCAAAATCCTTATCTCCAGTTCCAGCACATTCTTCATGCCATTGTCCAACTCTCTTCTTCGAAGAGCAGCCAACTTGTGGTCCATCCTCCTTCCCTGATCCATTATCAAGATCCTTGCTGCAATGTTCCAATTTTCCTTTCCGACCAAGGCTGCCCTTCACATTCTCTAACTTGCAGGGTGTAATGGGTAAGCCAGCTTCTACACTACCTACAAATGGTGTAAATTCCATGGCAGTCTGGAGAGGTGCATTTGACCCATTATCAGTGCTCGTCTCTTCTGTCATTTGAACATCTGAACACTGCTTGTTCTCAAGATTTATAGCATCCGTATTTGGCAAGGAGCTTACTTTCACCATGCTATCTTCCTCATCACCTAACGATACCATTCCTCCTGCATTTCCTATATGACTTTTACCATTAAAGGCGATTGTGGTGCAACACAAGTCTGTAGAAATTCCTTTATCAGTGTTATCACAAGAAGAAAGACAATTATCCCCTCTGTTCTCATCCTCATTGCTGCATAGCACAATGTTATTAGTTTCATCCTCCACTGAAGAAGGATTAGAAAGGTTGCTGCAATTTGTTGGTGGACTTTGACTTCTTTCAACTTCTAAGCTTTTCAAGTTCAGATTAGATAATTCATTTCCAGCTTTACTGGTGCAGAATTGAACTTCAAACATTCCCAGTTCTCTCTTGCTATCAAAGGAAACAATCTTGAGAACATAATCTGTAGCTGGCGTCAGATCTGAGAGCACAAACCTAGTGCTTGGTGAAAACAATGTCCGAGTTGGTTCTACTGGATATTCCGTTTCAACAGCTTTCCGATGCCACAAAGTGTAACCAACAACATTCTCCATAGATGAGCCTTCAGAACTCAAAACAACAGTCACAGATGACGTAAAGACATCCTCAAATCTGACAAGCTTCGAGTCTATCATCTTGCAATCTACAAAAATATAGCCCACATAAATGCCAATTACTTCACTCACATAAATGAGTACCAAGCTTAGACAAAGAAAACAATAAAGGCACTACAGAAACACATGAAGAGATGGGGGAATCTACAGAATCAATAAAAAGATAACAGCAGTATCTCTGTGCTGCACAAACAAACCACAAATTAGAAAGAGTATTACCTTTGACCTTATCATTAAAGGGCATTTCAGACACTCTCCCAGAGAGAAGGGCATCTATGTACTCAACAGCCAAGCCACAAAGTTGCTGAACAGCAGGGCCAAATGAGAGTCTGTTCACTATACCTCTGGCCATCTTCACAGGCAAACCAGTCAAACGGCCAACATCCGTTTCAAGCTTCTTCACTGCTTCATCAAGAACCTCATACAGCTTTGGGCAATTTTCGGCGCCAACTGAAATTTTTTGGCTCAATGAAAGCCTATAACATAATATGTCTACACGCCTAGTATCCCTTGCTACAATCAGTTGTTTCTTCAAGGAACTGGAGGAATTAAAGAAATAAAACATCTTTAATACTACATAATAACCATAGCTTGCATTTTAATTATAAAGGTCTGTTTCTCACAATAAATAAAAGCTTATATACAAGCCATTAGTTCTTTGACATTTTTCCTATATGGATTCTACAACCATCTTACTGAACCACTCAGTCTCATCCTGACAAAAAGTGGAAATAGTTCACTGTAATTCAATAAGCATTGTAAATTAACTTCAGAACAGAAAACTTTTGACATTTTGTAGCAGATTCAAAGGAAAATAGGGAGGATAATTAGGTCAATTGCCAACTAAGATAATGTATAATAATGAGCTTCCTAAGGGAACATACTGATCTACCAAAAAAGCATCAAGAATCTACGAACAACAACAATTAACACACCTTAGTCCCAAACAAGATGGGTTTTGCTATATGAATCCTCATGGATTATGTTACTTCATTTAAACTCGTGTCATGCCAATATTATGCAAATACAAATAAAAGTAATAGAAATTCTCCATAATTTTTTGAACCTACAAATCTCTGAAATGCTAAACCACTACCAGAAAGTATAGGGCATACAGTTAAAGTGTCATCATGTCTAAAACATATTTTCAACTAATAGGCATCAACTACAACACCACAACATAACCCACGTAGTCCCACAAGTGGAATCTAGGAAGGATAAGATGTATGCAGACTTTATCCCTACATATGTGGGGTAAAGAGATTGTTTCCGATTAACCCCCGGCTCAAAAGAACAGGCATCTACTATCTATATTTTTTATCCATTGTGCCCCTCATTTCGCAATAGCAGCATGGGTTCCCAAAGATTTTAGGTCCTTCTATACATTTTCCTGTGATTAACGTATGCCTCACCGTCTTTTAATACCTTCCCTCACAACAGTTGCACACCTACAGACTCGTGCACTGCACTGGAGATCAACACAATACATGACCAAATTATTTCAAGAAACCTTTCGGCATCTTTCCCCCAATGTGTGCTACTTGAACCTTCTAGTCATATTATCATTTCTAATCCTGTCTGTTTACTATGACCACAAATTCATATTAGCATCCACATTTCTTCAACATTCTTGTGAATGTGTTAAACTTTCAGAACCCAAAATTCACTCTCATAAACCATTACTGGTTTTATAATTGTTCTACAGAATTTACCTCTCACTTTGGTAGGCACCTCTCTATGATATAACACCCAACAACACTGCTTTGTTTCAACTATTCAACTCTAATTCTATTTGTGACATCTTCATCTATCATCTCATTCACCTAGAACGAGCCTAATTATCTTAATTGTTTGCATTTATGCATCACAATCCCATTTAGAGAATGTTTGGCATGGAGGAAAATATTTTTCAATTTCTCATGTTTGGTTGGTCAAAATATTTTGAAAAAGATTTTATCTAAGAGAATAATTCTCTCATAAATGAGGAGAATGACCTCTCTAATGGAGGTAGGGAAAACAAGTTACATAAATAATTTTTAAAAAAGAGGGCAAGCCCGGTGCATTGCACGGTCCGGGGAAGGCCCCGACCACAAGGGTCTATTGCGCAGTCTTACCTTGCATTTCTGCCAGAGGTTGTTTTCAAAACTTGAACTCGTGACCTCCTGGTCACATGGCAGCAACTTTAACAGTTACTACAAGACTCCCTTTCACTCCAAGTTCTCCTTCACATGTTGCATAAATGATGACATTCCAAATTAATTGTCTCCTCCCCACCCACCCAACACCTCCGACTCCCACCCCTTGACCGTCCCACCCCTTGACCGTCCCACCCCCCACCATCCCTAAACCCCCACTCCCCACCCTCATATTGTTTTTCTTGATTACATATAAATGCTCTTGAGCTATAATTTTTTGCTAGCTTATTTACCAAACACTAGAAAATAAGGAGCCCACTTCTTTTCGAAGAAAACATTTCTTACGCAAAATATTTTCCTTCATACCAAACAACCCCTGATTTCACCTTAGTATCAATAAACTTATGTTGACTAAATTTGCAGTGCATATTCAGTCTTCTATTTATCAACAAGAAGAACATACCCAATGAAATCCCATAAGTGAGGTTTGGGAAGGTAGATTGTGCACAAAGCTTACCACTACTTCATGAAGGTAGAGAGATTATTTTTGAAAGACCCTCCACTAAAAAGCAATGATAGATACAAAAAAGAAATATAGCACGTCATAAGAAAACAGTGTAAAATCTACCGAAAAGGAGCAATAATTGATTAGTCCACCGTAAGCAAGACTACACTACCTACTAACATTCTACCCTAATACGTACCATTCAAACCTTCCTATCTAAATTCATGTCCTCGGTAAGCTAAGTTGTGGCTCTTCACTTTTAATGCCACCCCCGTCTTAGATTCTCCAAAAATACACTACTTTTGGAGAAGCCGACACACACCCGCTGACACTTTTGAAGAGTTTGAGCAACATAGTCGATAAGCAAAAGTTGTGTCATATCCTTCTTATTACCTCTTCCCATATTTTTTAGGTCTACTCCTACCTCTCTGCATGCTCTTTATAACCAACCTCTCGCACCTATCCACTGGTGCATCCATGCATCTCCTCTTCACATGTCAAAATCATCTCAATCTCGCCTCTCTCATCTTATCCACAATGAAGGTCACTCCCACCTTATTCTGAATATCCCCATTTATAATGTTATCGCTCCTAATATGGCCACACATTCACCTCAGCATCCTCATCTTTAGAACATACGTGCATCTACTGAACATGAGCGTTTTTGACTGACCAACATTCCGCAATGTCAATCGAACCACCAATCAATATAACTTACTTTTGAGTTTTAGTTGTACCTTTTATCAAACGACTCCAAAGGCAAGCCTCCACTCTATCCACATCGCACCAATATGATGAGTGATAAATGTCCCAACTCGCCTAGATTGTGTACCATGGTACTGGAATCACTCTCTCGAGGTCGAGCCTCAATTCCACGCCTTCCTCATGCATCACCTCAATGCATTTGCTCTCCACATATTATGTGGTTGTCATGTTCAACCTGGACCCCTTAGTCTCGAAAGTTTGTCTCCATACCTCTAGCTTAGCATTAGCTTCACTGCGTGTCTCATCAATCAACATTATGTTATTGCAAATAACATACACCAAGGCACCTCATCTTGAATGTCTTGTGTCAATTCATCCATCACCAAGACAAATAGGCAAGGACTAAGACTTGATCCCTAATGTAACCCCATCGCTATGGAAAGTGCTCCCTCTCCCACCATTCTTACCTACATTTTAGCTCCTTCGTACACGTCTTTTATTTCCCTAATACATGCCTCCAATTTACCTCGTGCCTTTGAGCATCGCCACAAGATGCCCTTAGGTATTTTGTCATAAGTCTTCTCAAGATCAATGAACACCATATGTAAGTCTCTTTTCTTTTCCTTATAATTCTCCATTAGTCTCCTCACAAGATGGATAGCCACTATGGTTAATCACCTTGGCATGAAATTGATTCTTAAAAATAGACACTCTTTCTCATCCTAATCTCCACCACTCTCTCCCAAACTTCATCGTATGGCTTGACAACTTAATACCCTTATAGTTGTTGCAATCTTAGATATCACCTTTGTTCTCAAACAGCAGAGCCATTGTGCTCCGCCTCCATTCCTCAAGCATCTTAGTTGTATTAAAAATGACACTGAACAAACAAGTCAACCACTACAAGCCAGCTCTATCCGTGCACTTTTAAACTCCATCGGAATCTCATCTTGTCATGTCGTTTTTTCCTTGCTCATCTTACTAATAGCAAGCTCCACCTCCTCAACCTTAATATGCTTACAATACCCAAAAAATCCTAATGCTCCTTCGAGTGTTCCAACTCACCCAATGCAATGTCTTTGTCCCTCTTTAATTTAATAGTTTATGGAAGTATGCTTGCCCTTTTTGCTTAATGAGGGTCTCCTCCACTAACACCTTACCTTCTTAATCTTTGATGCACTTCACTTGATCCAAGTCTCGCGCCTTTCTCTCTTGCCTTCACGAGCTTGTACAACTTCTTATCCCCACTGTTGCCCCATAGTTCAATATACAGTCTTTCCAAAGTTGTCGCCTTAGCTGTTGTAATCGTTGACTTAGCCCCCGTCCTTGCTGCCTTATAAATTTCTCTATTCACTCACTTCTCGTCTTCGATCGTGCAATCCACCCATTTTACATACTCATTGGTTTGTCAATTAGTACAATTTTTCAACAAACATGCACCATGAGACCTCATTTTGTATTATATTGGTTAGGTCATCCACAACTAGGTAAACAAGTATGGGCTCAATGACAATCCATGGTGTTAAATCCACAATTACAAGAACTCCTTCACATTTCCTACTATTTTTCTCAGGCTCGTGACAACTCTTTCATACATGTCTTTTATGATATTTATATGTTTAATAAGAATTGTTTTCTTCTTTGACATAGTGACACCCACCAAAGAACCTTTCTTTGTACTTTATCATATGTTTTTCTAAGTTAATGAACACTATGTGCAGATTTTTTACTACAATAAACTTCTATTGATTTCCTCCCAAAAATGTAGATCTACAGGCATAAACCCAAATTAGTTCTCAATTACAATTGTGGTGTCCCTAAGCCCATGTTGTATCCCTCTTTCTCAGAGTTCATCTTATGACTCGTAAAATTTAATGCCACGATAGTTCGCAAAATTGTGAATATCACCTTTATTTAATAAAAAATGGAATGAAGGTACTCTTTCTCCACTCGTACAAAGTGGAAAAAAGAGGAAACACAACAAAGCCTTCAATCCCATCTAAAGATTTTTTTGCAACAAAATAGGAGTTGTTTACAAACTGGCTTAAAGATGAAAATATCTACAAAATCTATCCTTCCATAGGATTTGCAAAAGGAAGTAACTGACAAAGACTCGCAGTTTATATCTATCCTTCCCAGTTTTGAACCAACCGAAGACTCAATCAAGGCTCACACTGAATAAGTAATATGCATGTAATATTAGAGAAACCAAAAAATAAGTCAAAAATCTTGGAATAACTAAATGTTTGGACAACATAATATTAACTTTAGATTTGATTGGATGAGAACAAAGTAGTACTATAAACCACAATATTCCATTAGTAAAATATCTAAAAAGATGTTTGAACTTTGGAAAGATGTTGATCGTCAGAAAATCTTTTAAAACTTCAGAAATAGTAATAGTGTCATTCTTTTTTGGATGAAGGAATAAACAGATCTTCTCAAACATTGTCAACGACGTTAATCTATATACTTGTTCCATACTTCATACATGTTATCGATCCAATGATACAAGTTTTATTTTTAATTGTTTACATATTTATTCCATTAGATGCCCCAGTCAAATAAAGATCCAAGGTATGTAAATTTCAGTTAGTATATACACCAGACAACGAAATCCCAGTTAAAAGCCTAAAAGTATATTCCCTTAGGATGTCAAACTTATTATTCTTATTAAGTACAGTTAAACTTCGCGAAGGCTAGAAGTGTCTCATTAATACTTCATATACCATATATCATTACCTTCTAGTTTCTAATTTGAACCCTTAAGGAAAAGAAAGCCCCATATCAGCTAATCATAGGAACAATAACTCTGATTAACACAGAAAAATCAAAAGTGCAATTCCATTCAGACTAGCAAAACTGTGCACACAATGGTCTTCAGTCTACCCACCATTGGAAAAGAGAAGCAACGAGATGCAACTATGCATTCTCATAAGCGATTCGAGAAAAAGATAGGAAAAATGTTGAGCAAACAGCGTCTGAAGTCTCTACAATTAGGCCTTTTTAGATGCTCATCTCAAGCATTTGTTGTGATAAATCGTCCAGAGTTCTAACAAAAATTATATGTTGAGGGAATTACTCATTCCCCAAACACAGCATACCAATCCCAAGATGAAACTTAAGTGGCCAAAACCTTGACATCGCTAAAAATACTTTTATAATAAAAAACTATAATACACATAATTTCAGAAAAAATTGGGATGTGAACAAATGTAGATGATATGTAAAACAAACATCCTCTTTCTTATTGTGGATTCATAAAATACAAGATCAGATGAAGCTAATAGAAGACAATATAATGCGTTACCTGAGTAGATCATTAGCCTTTCCACAGGATACACAATAAAAGGTGCCGTTATTGCCTTTGTCTAATTTATCAGTTGCAATACAAGATTTTCCATGCTTAATGGCACACTCAAGGTGGCATGACATCCCACATGAATCCCCTTGAAAAGGGGGCTCTGAGCTGCAAATCAACCATAGACTAGGATCCTTGTTGTCATCATACTTACGGCAAATACAACATGAACACCTTTTGCAAAAAGCATCTTGACAACTTAATTTAGCTCTGCATGCTAAATTTTGGCAGTACACAACATTGGCTAAACTAACATTAATATTTGTTGTTGATGAATTATTAGCTTCAATAGGAAAACGGCTTGGATGCTCAGCTTTTCTCTGCCTTTTGGAACACCTCTGGCCACTCTCTGATGAAGGCTGCATTTCAAGATTAGATGTACTTCCATGCTCAAATGATTTCTTCTCAGATACAATTTTCAGTAGGTTTTCTATTATTTTTAATTTTGTCAGTCCAGTATACTTCCTTTCTTTTCCCATCTCTGCACATAATATCTGCAAAATCTCCTGACGGCTCCATGATTGTAGCATTTCAGGGGCACCATGTGACTGCTTTGATAATTCATAAACTAGTTCTCTCTTTTCCTCCATACTTAATTTACTGCACTTTGAGGGATCAAGCGCAATACCTAGAACAAGAAAGCAGGAAAAACTTCAAACAAACAGGTTTTTTAAATTACTACAACAACATACCCAGTGGAATCCCACAAGTGGGGTCTGGGGAGGGTAAAAATGTCCGCAGACCTTACCACTACCTCATAGAGGTAGAGAGGTTTCCGGGGAACCCTCGTCTCAAAAACCCATAAGCATAATAAACAACATACGAAAACAAAGAAGGAAAAGGAAAAACAAGGAAGAACGACTAATAACGAAGACAATGATAGAAGGTAGATACAATAAATTTAACAAATATAAGACAGATAATGACACCACAGGATAATAAAGACCGGACTAAACCTACTAATCTATCCCTACTAGTCTGCTACTCTAATACGCGCCCTCCACTCTTTTCTATCTAAAGTCGTGTCCTCGGCGAGATCAAGTGTCGCCATATCTTGTCTGATCACTTCCTCCCAATACTTCTTCGGTCTACCTCTACTCCTCCGTGTAGCCCCTAAATCCAACCTCTCGCACCTCCTAACAAGAGCATCGGTACTTCTCCTCTGCACATGTCCAAACCATCGCAGGCTCGTTTCCCTCATCTTGTCAGCCACATGGGCCACCTCTAATTTCTCCTGAATGGTTTTGTTCCTAATCTTATCACTCCTGGTATGTCCACACATCCATCTCAACATTCTCATCTCCGCGACCTGCATCTTCTGAACATGTGAGTTTTTGATTGGTCAACACTCCGTCCCATACAATAGAGATGGTCTAACCACCATCCTGTAAAACTTATCTTTAAGTTTATGTGGTATCTTCCTATCACACAATACTCCAGAGGCAAGCCTCCATTTTGTCTATATTGCCCCAATACGATGTGTGACATCATCATCAATATCGCCACTACTCTGGATGATGGACTCAAGATATTTAAAATTTTCTCTCTTGGGAATAGGTTGAGTGACAAGTCTCACATCACTTTCTGCTTCATCCCTCTCGATACTGAATTTGCACTCCAAGTATTCTGTTTTGGTCCTGCTCAATTTGAACCCTTTAGATTCCAAAGCATGTCTCTAAACCTCCAATCTATCATTAACTTTAGCCCGAGTCTCATCAATCAGAACTATGTCATCCGCAAATAACATACACCAGGGAACCTCCTCTTGAATAGACTGTGTCAGCTCATCCATCACTAAGGCAAAAAAAAAGGGCTCAACACAGATCCTTGATGAAGTCCCATCTCAACAGGAAAATACTCCAAGTCTCCTCCCACCATTCTTACTCGAGTTTTGACTCTGTCATACATGTCCTTAATCACTCTAATATACGCCATTGGAACACCTTTCACCTCTAGACACCTCCATAGGACATCCCTCAGGACTTTGTCATACGCCTTCTCGAGATCAATGAACACTATATGAAGGTCCTTCTTTCTTTCCCTATATTTCTCCACTAATCTCCGAACAAGATGAATTGCTTCAATAGTTGACCGCCCCGGCATGAATCCAAACTGCTTCTCTGAAATAGACACTCCTTTTCTCACCCTCATCTCCACGACTCTCTCCCAGACCTTTATCGTATGGCTCAACAACTTGATACCCTTGTAATTGTTACAATTTTGAATATCGCCCTTGTTCTTGTAGGATGGAACCATTGTACTCCTCCATTCATCGGGCATCTTGGCAGTCCTCATGATAGCGTTGAACAGTCTAGTCAGCCACTCTATACCATCCTTGATCATACTCTTCCATAAATCTACCGAAATCTCATCGGGTCTGAGCGCCCTCCCTCTCTTCATCCTACTAATAGCACGTCTAACCTCCTCAACTCTGAAACGCCTACATTAACCAAAATCTCAATGACTATCGGAGTGTGCCAACTCACCCAACTCAATATCTCTATCCCCTTTTTCGTTTAAGAGTTTATGAAAGTAAGTTTGCCACCTTAGCTTTATGGAAGTCTCATCCACCAACACCTCACCCTCCTCATCCTTGATGCACTTCACTTGGTCCAAATCACGAGCTTTCCTTTCTCGCACTTTTGTTAGCCTATACAATATCTTGTCCCCACCTTTCTCACTTAGCTCCACATATAGGTGCTTAAACATTGTTGTCTTAACACTTGTCACCGCCATCTTTGCCTCTGTCTTTGTCCTCGATATCCTTAAGCCTTCGCTTTTCATCCTCATCCCTACTCTCCAACTACTTTGTATAAGCAATCTTCTTAGCTTTCACTTTGCCTTGAACTTCGTCATTCCACCACCAATCACCCTAACGTCCGCCAAAGGTCCCTCTCAAAACCCCTAGTACCTCGATAGCTATTTTTCTAATGCAATCAGCAGTAGTGTCCCACATATTGTTCACATCTCTGCTACTACTTCAAGCCTCTACACTACTCAACTTTTCTTTTATCTCTTGAGACAGGGCAGGAGTTAGGCCTCCCCATCTAATCCTCGGTTGAGCATAAGTAACCTTCTTCTTTTCTCTTTTAATCTCTAAGTCTATCACTAGAAGCCTATGTTGAGTGGAAATATTCTCACTCGGAATAATTCTTACAAAGGTTGGAAATATTCTCACTCGGAATAACCTTGGAATTCTTACAAAGGTTTCTATCGCCTTTCTGGAGAAGTAGGTAATCAATATGAGTCTTAACTACCGTACTACGAAAGGTAACCAAGTGATTTTCCCTCTTTGGGAAACATGAGTTAGCAATAACTAACTCAAAGGCTTTGGCAAAATCTAAGAGAGACGTCCCACCTCCACTCCTCTCCCCAAAACCAAAGCCACCATGAACATTTTCAAACCTGCTAGAGTAATAAAAACTGGGACATTTCTTTCTTCTCTTTCTTTTAAATCTTGTATTTTTAAAATTAATTTTTGTAGCATCATCTCATTTTTTAAGGATCTTCAAGCTAATTTTGTCAATTTTCTTACTGCTTGTGGCAACCCAGAGTGATGGAATATATTTCAACTGCAACTAGATCACAAAAAAATGTGAAGAAAAGCCATCATGTGTAATCAAATGCAAGTAATAGGAAAGAAAAAGAGATAATCAATCAACTAAAACTAGTAGATCAGATATATGAATCTTCATATTCATTTTGTTCTATTTAGGGTCCATCTCATCCCACAAGTAAATATTTTATCTTTTAAAAAAAATTTGGAGATCTCTAAATTAGAGATTCTCTAAATCTAACATGTACCACAAAACTAATAAATATAAGGCCCTAACCAGACCTGGGATATAATGCAAGTATAACTACGACTAAACATTAACTCGGCATTCCAAATTAGTTGGCATCACCTATACGAGTCATTTGCTTCTACTATATTCTATTCATAGCAAAATTTTGTTTGATTCTAAGAAATTGAAGGGCTTTTATTCTTTCCTAAGCTAAGCCGTCATTGATTTCAAGAGATCATATGTATTTAGAAACAATGTCTCTTCATGTGATTTAAGTGTACTTTGTGCTTGTTTAACACCTTCAATTATCATAGTGTTGCAACTATAGAGTCGGTACATTTGGCAGTCTAAGTAGGACATGATCAAACTATGTCAGGCAACCTCCTATTTTATACCCTACTAATGAACCGCAGCTACTATCCATTGGTTGCGCACAAGGTAAATCTTGCTCACATGCAATAGTTCGCAAATCACACAGGAGAAGTAAACCCCACTAGGCAAGCCCTATGCGACGAGCTCGACCCACAAGATCAGCCTTTAGCTATCGTGGGCAAGGGATTTTGAACTTGAGATCTCCATTATGGAAGTTCCAAGAAAAACCATTTGAGCCACCCCGAAGGGTATCCTCTATGAGTGATATTTGTGCACTCTATCACAGTGATTCTAATGTACTTGGATCAGTGCAGTTGGAGTTCTAACTAAACATTATCAAACCATCTAAAAATAGCATCCTATTATATCCTCTGTGTGTGCAACTTGAACCTTTTGTTACATGTGATCATGTCTAAGATTATATTTCTATGACCAAATATCCATCTTATATACATTTTTAAAATGCTCCTTTTGGAGGATGTAGTAGGGCTATAAAGGTCCAACATTGAGTCTTATGTAACACATTGGCCTCACAGTCGTCTGTCGAACTTCTCTTTCACTTTGTTAGACATCTTCCTATTCAGATTGCACCTTCACAACATTCCTTCATTTCATTCATCATGTTGTAATTTGAATTTTTTTATCAAGAGAATAATATACATCACGTTTTAGTTTGATATGTTAAACCTTCACTGGTTCACGGCAATCTCCTGACAACTAAACTTATCTATCTGAGATGTCTGCATCTTAAATGCCATAATCTGGCCTAATCTCATCTCGATATCATTATTCTTACAGTACAATACTTACATAGTGCATATGTTATACCCTATTTCTACTTGTCTTATAACTCTCCTCTTTTGAGTAAGTATCCATAATTCCAACTTTTGACAGGCTCACTAGCTTAAATTATTAATAAACACAACATTATCAGCAAATTCATGCACATAGAACATCATCTTGTATGCAAAAGGCTAGTGCATCTATAAGCTAAACTATAGGCTCAAACCATTGTAAAAGCAAAAGGATAAGTTGGTGCAATACTCCAGAATATTTTTATATGTGCATTTTTTCCATTTGAGCCAAGGGTCTATCAAAAACAACCTCACTACCTCACAAAGGTAGAGGTAATGCCTACGTACACCCCACCCTCCCCAAACTCTACCTATGGGAGCACTGGATATGTCGTTATTGTCATAAATTGGTGCAAATCCAGTTGTAGAAAATTCCTCCATATCTACTCTCATTGTTCTGACACTTGTCAAAGATCCATTGATTGTATGTCTTCCCCATTTATTTCATGTGAAATCATTATTTAGGCATTCTCTAAATGACTCTCCTTGGTCTTCTAATCATATGTTTTCTCTACACCGATGACAATCTGTTGGAGGATGTTTCTCTCCCTGTAAATTTTTGACAATGTTCTCACCAAACAATACATCCACTACTTCAATTATACCAAGCATAAAACACTACTGTTTCTTTGTCAACATTGTAGTGTCTTATATCTCTGGTCTTCTGCTCTTCTCAAAAGATTCATCACATGACTCATAAGTTTAACGTCATGATAATTGACAGATCTTTAAATTTCCTTTTTTTAAAATTATATTCAGAGAACTGTGTAAAAGAGAGAAGTGAAAAGGAAATGACCAGAAATCCCAAAGTATAGAAAAAGAGAGATTTAAGACAGATGCACTGTTCATTGATAATAAAAAAAAAGGCAATTAAGTTACATTTGTCAGATCATACAGCATTAAAGCGGCAGATAAATTGTCCGAAGAACAAGACATAATTAAGCATAACTTCCCAGATCCAATGTAGTAATTATATCCTGCATGGTCCAGTCACATGAGAAATTCTACGAAAACCATCCGCTATTCCTCCCTCCCTCCCCCCTCTTCCCACAAAAAGTGAAAAAAAAAATTAACTGCATGGGTCCATTCACATGAGAAATTCTACGAAAATCATCCTCCTCCCTCCCTCCCCCCTCTTCCCACAAAAATGAAAAAAAAAAATTAATTGCATGGGTCTATGTTGCTCGGACTTTTCAAAAATGTCATCGGGTGGGAGTCGGATTCTCCAAAAGTAGTGCATTTTTGGAGGATTCAACACATGTGCAGTAACATTTTTAGAGAGTCCGAGCAACATAAGCCGGGGTAACTTCCTAAGAGGAAAAAAAAATGAACAGAAAGATCAATTGTACAAGTGTAGAAAAAGAAGGAACAGAAAGGTAAATCTTTTAGCTATTTCTAGTTTGACTTCACATAATAGTAGCACTCAATTTCCATGATTAATTCCAAACTGATCATATAACATGGTTGTGTCAACATAAGATAGGAATCACCTCCATAATTCAACTGTTCTCATAGGTAATCCTCCCTTTCTAAATTGTAAAATGTGAAGGATCAGAACACTGTAGTCAAAGAAATGGCATAGTCATCACTTTATTGAAATCTTCCAATTATAATAACTATACTTACCCCAGAAGGGTAGGTAGGTAGGTAACCACCAATCCTAACACCCATTTCAGTAACTCAAAAAAAAAAGTTGAAAAATAAAATCAGAATTTGAGAAGGAAGCAAGAGCTACTTTTTATTATACGTATGAAACAGTAAAATTGAATTTCACAATATAGTATGCAAGAGAGAATATAAATTCACGGTATTTATTGTACAAACTAAAAAAAAAAAAAGATGGCATTAGCACCATTCAGATATCAGTAACACATTAGCAGGATGAAAAATAAACAGATCAGAAATTTAACAGTTATTTCCTCAGTCGTAATTCGTTTTTGCTTAATTTGATCAATTTTTGAAACTTGATTTGACTTTCCCGCAGTGAAGTGTGACAAACCATTTCGGAGGGAGTGATAGTCTTGTGAGATTCTATCATTCGCTACTGTATTGACAGGTGTAAGAAAGAAGAAAGAAAATTACCCTCAAAGGAAGAAGCGTCCATGGCTGCAGGTTCAAAAACAAACCACCCTTGCAGCTTAGCACCAGAGAGCCACAGTATCTGAAACAGAACAGATGGGACTTTTCAGAGAGCTCAATCAGATACTATAATTTTGACCCAATATAGAACAACAGATACATGTACACAAAACCATAGATACGTATTGATCATCAGTTTAATGTGGCGTGAAAAATCTCACACACACGCGCCGGTTAAAGAAAGAGAGTGAAGAATAGAAATGTACCAGAAAAAGGAGATTAGTGTTGGGGTCAGAAGCGAGGAATCCATGAAGAGATGGGGTCTTCAACGTGGGCTTTTCGACACCCGAAGCAGTAGTGATAGAGAGAGGTGGTGGGGTCTCCTAGTGGTTGGTTACAAGTTACAAGAGGTGCAGATTTGGAGGACCAAAAATAAATACTACCCTTCGATTCGAATTTCTTTCTAATACTAAGTAATTGTCCCGCGCTCTGTGTGTTTTATGGAAAAATGACTTGTTTTCGAAAACTCAATTAATTACTTAATTAATTTAAGTAACAATCGAATTTACGAAATTACAGAGTCGCCACTTAATTTTTAAAGTTTAAAATTAAGAAAACTAAGTTAATTTT